>APFE030432599.1:5619-74518 GCA_000404065.3 Pinus taeda | reverse complement strand
AAAGGGGGTGCATGGGTGGGGAGGGCGGGTTAAAGGGGGTTGCATGGGGAGAAGGTCGGGTGAGTGGGAGAGCATGTGGGTGAGGTGGTGCAGAGGGTTAATAAGGGGGAGGGCGTGCAGGTGAGGGGGCATGGATGAGGAGGTTGATGTGGGGTGCAGTCGGGTGGGTGTGGGGGGGTGAGGGTGAGGGAGGGACCGAGTGGGTGAGGGGATAGGGGCGACATGGGCATGTGGAGGTGGAACGTGGGCAAGTGCGGGTGGGGATTGGAGGGTTAGCGAGTCATGTGGGGATGTGGGGGTGTGTTCTAAAATTATATATTACGGAGCAATGGAACACATAAAATATTGTAGAAATATAGACACAAAAAATCCATAAAACAAGAGAGACATAGATATACATGGCCCCAGTTTGGGCTACATCCACCTCGAACAGCCAGTCCTTCCTTTCTATTATCCAGCAAAATTAAGAGACACAACCTACAACAGATCCATTATAATATCCTATGTTTTCTCTCACAGTCTCACCTCTCTGTTTCTCGCTCACATATATTACAGAAGCTCAATACAATGCCCTCATATGAAGAGAGGGGTTGCCTTCTAGGGCAAAAAACCCTAAACTAAAGATAAGTTCTACTGTCAGATCATCTGCCTAATGAACGGCCCAAATTGACTAGAAATTACTATACTTTTACAAGGCAATTTTACATCTATTTTCAGCTTCAGCAGCACTGCCCCTGAGCCCCCACCAGGGGACTGCTGGCCCCCAGACCCCCCATCCAAGGGGGATCGGCCTCCCGAGACCCCTGCGGGGGGGACAAGTCCCCCCTGCGTGGAGGGGTGTACAAACTTCCTCTGGTATACATCCGGCTGAAGAAAAGACCTTTGAAGTATCATTCTCCACACACAACAATCTCCCACTTGGAGGATGATTATAGCAACAACACCACTCCTTCATTTGCTGGACAATGACTCCTCTTTGGACATGGCTACTTCTCATCTTCATCGTCATCCTTGAAGACCAATTGAAACTGAGAATATTCTCAGTTTCTCCTTGGTTACAACTTTTGTTAGAATGTCTGCAGGATTCTGGCTAGTGTGTATCTTTTCCAGCTTCAACTGTCCATCTTCCAACACTGATCGTATGAAATGGTACTTGATCTGTATGTGTTTAGTCCTGGAATGAAATGCTGAGTTCTTTGCAAGATGAATGGCACTTTGGCTATCACTGTATAACGTGCCCATATCATGCCCCTTACCCAATTCACCCATAAACCTTTGTAACCAAATCATTTCTTTACTAGCCTCTGTAGCAACAACATACTCTGCTTCTGTTGTTCAAAGTGTAACAGCACTTTGGATTTTTGAAACCCAATTGACAGTTGTTCCACCTACAGTAAATACATATCCTGTAGTGCTCCTCATGTTATCCCTGTCACTTACCATATCTACATCAACATATCCCTGTAGAGAAATGTTTGAACCACCAAAGCATAATGCTTGATCTGTGGTACCTTTCAGATATTTGAGAATCCATTTCACTGCCATCCAATGTTCCTTTCCTGGATTGTTCATGTACCTACTTACAACTCTCACTGCATGTGCAATATCAGGCCTTGTGCAGACCATTGCATACATTAAGCTTCCAACTGCTGATGCATATGGAACTTTAGACATATAATCCATGTCTTCTTGGGTCTTTGGGCACATTTCCATACTAAGTTTGAAATGGCTAGCAAAAGGTGTACTAACTGGTTTTGCATTGTTCATATTAAATCTTTTCAACACCTTTTGTATGTGCTCATTCTGAAACAATGTTAATTTGCTATTTTTCCTGCCTCTAGTGATTCTCATACCAAGGATTTATTTTGCAACTCCCAAATCCTTCATTGCAAATGGATTTGCCAATTTTCTTTCGAGAACATTTATTTTCTACATATTAGACCCTACAACAAGCATGTCATCTACATACAATAACAATATAATACGGCTACCATCATTTTACTTTTTCAGATAAACACAATTATCAGAGTGACATCTAGTATAACCTTGTTCAGACATAAACTTGTCAAATTTTAGATACCAATGCCTTGGAGCCTGTTTTAATCCATACAAGCTCTTCTTCAACCTGCACACTAGTTCCTCCTTCCCTTTCACCTCATATCCTTGTGGTTGTTGCATATATATCTCTTCCTCCAAATCCCCATGGAGAAAGGTTTCCTTTACATCTAACTGCCCAAGGTGCAAATCTTCAGCTGCTACGGGACTTAAAATAGTTTTGATTGAAGTCATTTTCACAACAGGAGAAGATATTTATCAAAATCAATACCTTTCTTCTGTGCAAACCCCTTTACCACAAGTCTAGCTGTGTACCTCTGTTTTCCTCCATCTTCTTCCTTCAACCTGTAAACCCATTTATTCTTCAATGTAGCCTTTCCAACAGGAAACCTGACTAAGTCCCAAGTCTGGTTATGCATTAAGGAGTCCATCTCTTCTTCCATGGATACCTCCCACCTCTTCCTACTTTCAACCTATATTGCTTCTTCATAACATCCAGGTTCACCATAATCAATCAACAATAAATAATATAATGAAGGAGAGTATCGTTCAGGGGGTCTACTTAACCTAGTAGATCTGCTAACACCACTTTCAGGTGTTTGAGGTGCTTTCTACTGTTGTGGTGGCTATTGTTGTTGTGGTTTCTGATTATTATTATTTTCAGGCACCTTGAATTTTTCAGTGATTTCATAAAGGACTACATATTCCTTGTTTTCTTTCTCATGTTCCTTTTCCTGCAATCGATTTTTATACAAGACCTTTTCATTGAAAATTATATCTCTCATCCTAATAATTTTTTTAATTTCATAATCATATAAGCGATAACCAAAATCATTAACACCATATCCAATAAAGGTACATTTCTTTGACTTTGCCTCAAGCTTTTTTCTATTTTCTTTAACAATATGGACAAAGGCCTCACAACCAAAAGGCTTTAAAAAACAATAGTTTACCCTTTTACCTATCCATGCTTCCTCTGGAACACCACCATCCAGGGAACTTGAAGGCCCTTTGTTTATTAGATAAGCAACATCTGTCCAAAAATGTAAAGGCAATCCTACATGCAATCTCATTCATCATGCATGCTCCATGATTGTTCTGTTCATCTTTTTTGACACACCATTTTCTTGTGGTGTTCTTGGAACTGTCTTCTCTCTACGAATTCCATGCTCTCAATAGTACCTATCAAACTCTTTGCTACAATATTCACCTCCATTGTCTGATCTAAGACACTTCAATTTCTTTCCTGTCTCAATCTCAACCAAAACTTTCCATTTCTTGAAAGTATCAAATACATCAGATTTATTCTTAATACAATAAATCCAAGTTTTTCTAGTTGCATCATCAATAAAAGTAATATAATAATGAGAGCCACCAAGAGATGATACCTGAGTAGGTCCCCATACATCTATATGCAAAATCTCTAACTTTTCATTCTTCTTTTCTTTCCCAACTCTGAGAAATCTGACTCTCTTCTGTTTTCCATAAATGCAATTCTCACAGAAATTCAAATCAACATTCTTCAAACCCAGCAACAAATTATTTGAGTGAAGAATCTTCATCCCCTTTTCACTCATGTCTCTGAGCCTATGATGCTATAATGCTGCATCTTCCCCTTTGGAAGTTAAAGCATTAACAAAGTTAGAAATACCATAACATAAATACAATGTACCAACCTTTTCACCTTTTGCTATTACCAGAGCTCCTTTGGTGACCTCCCAAGCTTTATATGTGAAAGTTGTCACACAACCTTCACCACCTAATTGCCCTGTTGAAATCAAATTTTTCTTTAGATCTAGAACATGTCTTACCTCCTTTAGTAGCCATTGGTTTCCATTCTGTTGTTTTACAAGAACTTTACCCATTCCAACAATTTTACAGGGTTTATCATCACCCAAACGAACTTGTCCAAAATTTCCCTTAACATAGTCATGAAAGTATTTCTTATCAGGTGTGGCATGGAATGGTGCCCCTGAATCTACCACCTAGAAATCAGTAACATTTTTTAAAGAAAGAATCAAAGCATCTTGTAACACCTAACTTGTCACATTTTCTTCATGATTGTTTTCTTGTTGTGCATCTCCTCCTTTTCCCTTCCGAGATCTACAGTCTTTCTTTAGATGTCCTTTCTTTCTGCATTTCCAGCACACTATTCCCGATCTAGACTTGGATCTGCCTTTCCTTGATTTACTTCGATATCCTGAGCTCTTTCCTCTTTTCGTTTTTCTTGCCCTAGACTCTGCACTCAAAGCATTTCCCGAAGTCTCACTGGAGCTTTTGCGTTGCATTTCCTCGCTAAGGATAGCACCAAAAACATCATCAAACGTTAAAGTACTAGATCTAGCAATATAGTTACTAATGGCCATTACTAAACCATTCCAACTTTCTGGTAATGAGCACAAGAATAACAAAGCTCTAACTTCATCATCAAAGTTTACCCCTATAGAACATAACTGACTTGTAACAGTATTAAAATCATTTGAATGGTCTGCAACAGATCCACCTTCTGACATCTACATATTAAGTAACTGTTTCATAAGAAATACCTTGTTTGAGGCTGAGGGTTTTTCATATAGTTTCTCCAATGCCTTAATCAAACCCTCCGTCGTTTTTTCCTTCGAAATGTTGAAGGTGACCGATTATGCAAGGCACAACCGTATTGTTCCGAGTGCCTTTCTATTGAGAAGGTTCCATTGTTCATCATTCATACCCATCGGCATATTTGCTTTTCTGCCCAATGGCAGGTATAGATCTTTCTGATACATCTGCATCTTCCACAATGCGAAGTTTTGGCCATTAAATTTCTCAACCCTAAACTTACCATCTTCCCCCATTACTCCCACTCGAATGAGGAACTCTTCTTTCCTACGAGTTTTTCAGCCAGATAGACCTTTGGCTCTGATACCAGTTGTTATAAAATTATATATTACGAAGAATGGAACACATAAAATATTGCAAAAATATAAACACAGAAAATGCATAAAACAAGAGAGGCACAGATATATGTGGTTCATCCATTTTGGGCTACATCCACCTCGAACAGCTAGTCCTTCCTTTCTTTATCCAACAAAATGAAGAGACACAACTTACAGCAGATTCGCTGTAATAACCTCTGTTTTCTCTCACAGTCTCACTTATCCGTTTCTCGCTCACATATATTACACAGACTCAATACAATGCCCTCATATGAAGGGAGGGGTTGCCTTCTAGGGCAAAAAACCCTAAACTAAACATAAGTTCTAATGTTAGATCATTTGCCTAATGAACGACCCAGATTGACTAGAAATTACTATACTTTTACAAGGCAATTTTACATCTGTTTTTAGCTTCGGGGGTGTTTCCCTCGAGCCCCCGCGGGGGGGACAAGTCCCCCCCACATGGAGGGGTGTACAAACTTCCTGGGGTATACATTCGATTGAAGCAAAGACCTCTGAACAATCATGCTCCACACACAACAGGGTGAGGGTTCTAGGGGGTTGGTGGTAGGGGATGAGGGTGGCGTTGAGGGGGCAGAATGTGGAGGGGGGCATTAAGGGGGTAGGGGCGCAGGGTGTGGGTGAAGGGGGTGAGGGTGTCAGGAAGTGGGGAGCGTGGTAGGGGGTACGTCGGGCTACGGTGCGTAGCCCGACAGCTTGCCTGCCCACCACAGGGGTTGGACGATTCTCAGAATTGCCCAACCCCTATGACTATCGGGTGAGCTGTCGGGCAGCCCCCACACCCCCTACCACTCCCCTGAATCGTCCAACCCCTGCGACAGGCCTGCGAGCCGCCGAGCCAGCACCACAACCCCTACCACTCCCCGCCCTCACACCCCACACTCGCTCCGACCTCCCTGCCCACCACACGACACCATAGTGGCCCACCCACGGTTATTGGGAGATTGAGTTTGATTGGGCCCACCATGCTCACGATGGACGTAATTGTTATTTTGGCTCAGAAAAATTATTAATTCAAAAAAAAAATATTCTTCTTCATTAAAGTAATTTAATATGAAAATTTTCAAGGAAAAAAATTTAACTTACCTTTCAATTACGAGAATTCTTCATTGAATATGTTGTTGATAACAATGTAGCTGCTCCACAAATTCACGAGTCTTTCAATGAACTTCAGAAAACCTGGTTGTGATGTGAGTAATAGTGATAATGTAATTTAATATATAAGTGAAATTGCGGAGATGTTTTACCGTACGGTTAATGTGGGATAATTTGTTTTAAAATATTATAAAATGAATTTCGTAGAATTGTTTTACAACGGGTTAAATGTGGGATCAATTTATTTCAGAATATATTATAAAAAGTAAAAAATCAATTCAATTGTTTAGTAAATATTATATACTTTACCTATTAAAATAATTAATGTAGAAGTTGTAGTTTACAATTTTAATTTTAATGATTTATTTCATAAAAAAAAAATTAGTTTACATTTTTCAATAAATTGTAGAATAAACTAATGAAGGTAAATAAATCTAACAAACCTTTTGGAGGGAAATATTTTCACAAAAAGTTTTGAAGGGAAATATTTTCATGAAACTTTTTGGAGGGAAAATTTCATTCTTTAAGCTATATAATATCTTTAGGAGACTCTCCATTTGTATCATTGAACATCTCCTATTTAAAAGGGATGGATTTCTTCTCATAGTGAAGTTTCGATTTATACACCATCAACATCTTGATTGCGTAACAACTCTATTCATATTGATAAATAGAGCGGGAATTCTCCCACTATGAATACAAAGTCAATTCTTCCACTTAATCCTGATTTTAAGGACTATGAGAGTAGCACTAATGAAGGAGGGGATGGAGAATTTTCAAATAAATAAAGACTCACATATTCCACTTAGTCCTAATTCGAAGGGCTATGAAAGTAGTAGTGATGAAGAGCATGATGGTGAAGTTCAAAAGAATGGAATGTCACGATGTCGACTTACTCCTAATTCTGAGGACTATGAGAGCAACAATTTTGAAGAACATGATGGTGAAGTTAAAAAGAATGGAGTGTCACATTTTCCACTTAGTCCTAATCCTGAGGACTATGAGAGCAACGATTTTGAAGAGCATGATGGTGAATTTCAAAAAGAATGGAGTGTCACAGTGTCCAATTAGTCCTAATTCTAACGACTATGAAAGCAGTAGTGATGAAAATTGGGATAACAAATTTCAAAAGAACAGAGTGTCAAAGTGTCCACTTAGTCCTAATTCTAAGGACTATGAGAGAAGTAGTGATGAAGAGAATGATGATGAATTTCAAGAGTATGGTGTGTCATAGTGTCCAGTTAATCCTAATTCTAAGGACTATGAGAGCAGCAGTGATGAAGAGCGGGATGATAAATTTCAAAAGATTGGAGTGTCACGGTGTCCACTTAGTCCTAATTCTAAGGACTATGAGAGCAACAGTCATGAAGAGCGTGATGATGAATTTCAAAAGAATGGAGTGTCATAGTGTCCTCTTAGTTCTAATTCTAAGGACTATGAGAGCAGCAGTGATGAAGAACATGATGATTCACTTAGTCCTAATTCTAATGAGTATAAAAGTAGCAGTGAAAAAGGACAGGATGTAGCATCTTCAATAAGTAAAAAATCACATTTTTGACGTAGTCCTAATTCTATGGACTATGAGAGTAGCACTGACAATGCACATGAGGAAGAATATCCATTAAACATCGAGTCAAATTTTCCATTCAGTATGAATTCTAAGGACTATGATAGCAGCAATGGAGAAGGGGAAGATGAAGAATATCCTCCAAGTCAATATTTGAAAAACAGATCTGATCAAAGTGTGGATAAAATTCCTCTTAATGATTATGAAAATCCCTATACAAATGATGATCCAATGATGGATATTCTTCCAAGAAATATTGTATCGAGGAGTAGGAGCAAACCTTTTCGTATCAATGCAAGCTATTCTAGTTATACGATTGGTAGAGCAGAATATCTGACAAGAAGAAGTTCTATCAGCGCTCTCATTTCAAGTGAATGATGTCACAAATATTGCTTGAAACATATAGATTTCAAATTTGCATTAGAAAGAAGGAAGAGATATTTGTCAATGAATAAAAGCATGCAAAATTCATATTTAGTTGGGTGCATGCAATCTACATTGTTAGGTTATGATTATCATATTAGGACTTTATTTATCTATAGAAAAGCTTTCAAAATGTTTCATTCGATTGGGAATTTTCATCTCTTGAGAATTCAAGAAAATTTGGAAAAGGATCCCACATTTTATTCAGAAGTACGTCATAAAAGATAGTTTGGGCCATTATCAAATACTACAATGTCATGGATGAAAGATTTCTTCTCAAAGCATGGAGAGTGTAGGCCAAATAGAGAGATAATACATATGCTCGATAATTTTTCAAGATGAGAAATCTACAACTTATACGAAGAATATGCAAAAGTTGCTGAGGGACATGGTTGGTTTATTACATATCCATATTTTGTGAAAGTATGGAAGAAAGAATTCAACAATGTCTGCATTCCTAAGAAGACAAGGATGGGGATTTGCAGTACATGTGTTTCTCTTAAATACAAAAGGGACAAATGTGAAGGGTCAGAAAGAAGTAAGAATTCATAACTTTAACTTTTAAAATTGTATAGTCATCAACTATAAAAACATATTTCTTAATTAGTTCCTTTTATGTTGTGTACATTTAATTGTCAAAGAACTTCAGGAGCATCACGAACAAAAAAAAAATGAAGCGAAGAAGTTGTACAAGCATCGAAAGAAGTGTTATGATAATCCAAATAAATATTTAGGTTTGATAATTGATGGTATGGAATAGAAGAAAACACTTTTATCACATTTTTTTCGCACATCCAAAAATTTAGAGGAGGAAATTTCTTTCGAGTTTCACTTAGTTGGTTGTATGGTCTTCAATGGGAAAATGTTGCCAAGGGTATATTTCACATCTCCAAATATTCATAATGATGAAAATTGGAACATAACCATAATTCATGATGTGATTTCTCATTGGTCTAGTAATCTTCCTGAAGTTTTCTATCTACAATTGGACAACACTAGCCGTGAAAACAAAAATAAGGTTGTTTTTTGATATCTAAACATGCTTGTTGAATTGAGAAATTTTCAAAAGGTAAAGGTCATTTTCCATCTTGTTGGGCACACTCATGACCATATTTATTAGATTTTCAATCATATTTTAGTCATATTGAGGAGGAAGCAAGTTCGGAGCTTGCAATGACTAATTCAATGTCTTAAAAAATCATACATGCTAGAGTCTACTTTTAATATGTTGGAAGAAACTTTTGACATGCGAAGGTTTATTATGGGATCATATGGTGAGGGGAAATGGATTGAACAACTTAATGACATTAGCTTCCAACATTAATTTCGTATGAAAAAATTGATGGGAAAACACTAATTTGAGGCAAGAAGTATTCAACTACTGTAGAATGGGCACCATCATTAGGTTTGCAATTTTTGAAGCTCATTCCAGATCATCCAATATTTTCATCAAAAATATTGTTATTACAATTAGTTGGTGAAGTTCAGAATGCACGTAGACAAAATAGAGATATAAATTATTTTGATTGCCTAGAAGAAATTAAAAAATGTATTAGATATACATATGAGTACTTTGACATTCCTGATTCAGTTTGGCGGGAGTCATTTTTCAATAATCAATGTGATATCATTTCAACAACAATAGATGAAGATATACCTTTGAAAAACCCATGCATTTGGCCACAAAATGTGTCAAATGAACATGAGGAAATAAACATTGTTGAACAACAACAATCTCAAGGTATTATTAATTCTGCACAGGCAGAGGAAAGAGAGATGTATATTGGTTCCAGAAGATCTTGTGCACAACGTGAAGCCATGGAAGACCTTTGTAGGGGTTTAGTACAGTATATTAAGAAGGATTGCATGATTGCAATGCTAGCAGATGGAGATCCTAATGACTATCCATTCTGGGTTGCTAAAGTTATAAAGGTCTTTATAGAAAATGAAGATGTTACAAGTGTTGAGGTACATTGGTATGCCACAGATACACACCCATTCAATGGCGTGTATAAGCCATATATGGTAGTTGAGAAAAAAAATGGTAGAAAGAGAAAAGAAAAGGGTACAAATATAAATCGTCACCGCACAGACATATTAAAATTGGAAGATGTTGACATACTTGTTTATGACTTCAATTTAACAAAGAGAGGAACTCTTCGCTTCAAGACGATAGAGATTTTGAAAAGGTTGTTAACAGAAGGAATAGTGTTGAGATGGGAGTTTGATGAAACTAGTCGTAGATCTAGAAGAATTTTGATATGTGGACTCAAATGGGGCACTAGTTGATGAAAGAGAAGAATATGGAACATCTTCGTCAGCATCCAGTCACTCATTTGAAGATGTGAATTTTGATGGTGTGCAAGAAAATATGAGTGATTTTGAATAATTGTTTAAGACAATTTATATAACTGATGTATGCATCATACCTTGATATAAAATTAATGATTTCCATATGGTGTTAAATCAGAAGTTATGAGTCATTTTTATTTTGTTGGATTATATGTCTTAATTATGATAATTTTTATTGTTTAAAATATCTACAATGTAATATTAAATTAGATATATAATGTATGTTTTATTCAATATACAAATAATGACTTTTGAATTCATTTAGTGATGTAATTTGTTCATAATGTCATGGTTTTTTAATTTTATAGTTGAAAAAATTTCAATTCCTTTTGTATCTAGCATGTTATGGTTGAAAACATGTTGAATTTATACTTAGGAAAGACAAATGATATTCTACCAAAAAAATTAATGTGTTTTTTTCCTCATAAAGAACTTTGTTTGGCACATAAAAATCTGGTTTTACTAGCATTTTTTAAAAAGTTTTAAAATTGACCCTAAAAAAAAAAAATTGGTATCATCACTTTCATGTTGAAGCTATATTTTGCACGAAAATTTCATAGTAAATCTTGTAGTAACTGCCATTTTTAAAACATGTTCAAAATTGACCCCTAAAAATTAAAATCATCCTTCTAGTATACACACTTTTTATTTTTAGCATTGTTTTGGATGTTTTTTTGGGGTTTTTTAGCCAGAGTTCCCATTTTTAGTTTATAGTTCCCGTTTGAAAGTTTACATAGTTCTTGCCCCTTTGTAACCAAGATCATCCTTTGTCTTAGTAAGCTTCTTAGTTCCTCTAATTTTATTTTTATGGGGTTGTCATCTCTGTAGTCAATGTTTCTCCAGCTTCTCCACTTTCCCAGGATTTGAGAAAGATCCAAAAAATCCTTTACTTTGTTTAACCCTTGGGAATCCATTTCTTGCTTAAGGCTTAAGAAATCCTGTTTTTAAAACGTTGGTTCTTGTTGCCATTTGTCCTCCCAAAAGAGTGCTAGATCTCCTGCTCTGATTTCCCTGAAACTGTTCTTTTGCACTATGCTTCTATTATCCCAAGCTCTATTCTAGATGTAAGAGCCCTTTATGTTTCTAGAAATTCTTATGAGATCTTTAGTGTGCCAAGAGTTGGCACATTTCACTTTCCAAATCCTTTCCCATTGGCCTTTTGTCTCTTGAACTCATTTCCACCAAAGCTTGGCTCCTAGCACTTTACTAAGAATCTCTTGGTCATCTAAGCCTAGACCCCCATGGCTCTTGGGTTTACAGATTCTATCCCAGGAAACCAGGGCCCATTTCTTCCTTGTTTCCTCCTTACCCCATATGAAATATCTTTGAAAATTCTTTAATTGCTCTAAGACACCTTTGGGAGCTGGGAGGGCTGATACATGAAAATCGAGATAGATTGCAAAACCGCCTTTGCCAATACCAACCTGCCAGCCAGGTTCAAGGCTTTGATGGTCCATTTTTCGACTTCATCCTGCAACTTAGTTAGCACCAGTTCCCATATATTTTTTAGCATTGGTTTGGCCATGAGAGGAACTCCCAAATGCCTTGAGGGGAGGGAATCCATTTGGAAGCCAAGGATTCTTGCGATATTTCTCTGAATAACAATGTTAGCATTTAAAAAGAAAATTTTATATTTAGAAATATTGACTTCCATACCTGTAGCCATGGAATGTTCATTAAGGGTTTGATTGTAGGTTGAAGCTTCTTTGGCTTTGGGGATTCCCTGCACCATGGTATCATCTACAAATTATTGGTGCATCAGTGCCTGACCATTCACAGTTAACTGAAGACCCTTGATTTTTCCTATGGCATTGGCATGCTTAATGGACCAACCAAGTCCTTCCATCGTGAGGATAAAGAGAAAGGGAGAGAGCGGATCTCCCTGCCTGAGGCCTCTAGAAGGAATGAAGATCTCCGAGGGAGAGTTGTTAATGAAAAATGAAAAGCTGGAAGAAGTCACCAGAGTCATTACACATCTGACCCAATAGTGACCGAACCCAAGGGCAGTGAGCATATTCTTGATGTAAATCCAATTGACCTTGTCATAAGCTTTGGCAATATCCAATTGCATGATCATCCCCGCCTACTTTTTGCTAGTTAGCGAGTCGACCACCCTATGGGCTTGAATAATTTTGTTTAAAATTTGTTTGCCCTCCACATAACCTGATTGTTCCTCAGACACTAATGAAGGAAGCAGAGGCTTGAGTCTATTAGCCACTACCATGGATATTATATTATAAACCAAATTACATAATGCTATGGGTATGTACTTTTCTATCATTGGAGCTGAGTCTTGTTTGGGAATCAGGGAGATGGAGGAGGTGTTGAGGGATTTCAGGATAGTTTTACTACCCCTGGAATCCTCTACAACATTCAAAATATCCTGTTTGACTATATCCCAACAAGCTTTGAAGAAATCCACATTAAAGCCATCTGAGCCTGGTGCTTTGTAATTTTGCGTGTCTTTGAGGACCTCACTAACCTCCTCTTCAGTTACTGATCTATTTAGGTTAATATTGTCCTCTCTAGACACCAGCTTAGGGATATGCCTTGTAATTTCCTATATGGATTGTTCCCTGTCTGGATTGTTTTCTCGGGTGATGTTTCAAAAGTACTAAACAAGTACCACTTCAATGTCCTTATGTGTCATTAGTAACTCCCCATTCTCATCCTTTATCATCAAGATTCTGTTGAATGCTCTATTAGCCATAGTGGATCTGTGGAAAATCTTGTATTACACTCTCCTTCTTTGAGCCATTGAACTCTAGACTTTTTTCTCCAAAATATTTCCTCTTGTTTCCATAGGTTCTCCCATTCATGATGATGTTTATCAGCCTGATCACTTTTGTCTTTGTCAAAGTCATCTTTGATCAATGCCTAGTTGAGTTCCTGAATTTTGATTTCCATTGATTTGTTGTCCACAAAAATGTTACCAAAATCCTTCTTATTCCATTCTTTGAGTCTAAAATTAATGTTCTTTAGTCTTTTATGAAGGAGGTACATTTTTGACCCCTGGAATTGCAAGTCTATGGACCACCATTTCTAATGTTACTAATGAAATCAGAGTGGGAGAACCAAATATTCTCGAATCTGAAGGGTCTATTCCTGGGAGAATCCAAACACTTCATTTCCAATTGAATCGACTAGTGATCTGAGCCTCCAAAGGGATGAACTCCTGTTGTTATTTTTTTATCTATGAGCATAAGATCCTCTGATATCATAAACTTGTCTAACTTAGACGATACCTATGCTTCCCCTCCTCTCTTGTTGTTCCAAGTAAAAAGGTCGTTGCTCGAATCTGAGTCAACAAATTTCATATTATCTGTGAATGATTGGAATGCTAAAGAGTCTTTGTTTAGCGCTCTGGTACCTCCTTTCTTTTCCGAAAGAGATTTGATCATATTAAAATCCCCTCCCATGATCCAAGGAACACTAGCCTGTCTATTCCTAAGATCAATGAGGGATTCTAGAAATCCGAGTTAATCATCTATTCTTTGAGGACCATAAACATTAATGACCAGGAAGGTTTCTGAAACCCCCACTGGTTGAATGACTACTGATAAGTAATTTATAGATGCCTCTACATCTATTACACTTATCCTTTGGGGGTTCCAAAGAGTGAGAATGCCCCCAGCTGTGTTCTCTGCTTTAACTTCTAGAAACTCAAATCCATTGAGCCATTTGCTATGGATTAGTTCTACTTTCTGAATGGAACATTTCATTTCCTAGACGAAGATCATATCTGAAATATCTTGTTTCATTCTATAATTAAGCATTTGTTGCTTTCTTTTACTACCTAGACCTCTTATATTCAAAGATGTAAACTTCATAGTTAAAGATTTGTAAAGGAGTGACTGGTTAGGTATTTCATCTTACCCGAATCTATCATTAGCTTTCCACACTCCATCAAGTGCTCCTTTTGCTTTTCTTTCCCCTCTTCTTTCCTACATTTCTAGTAGCTAGTCCTGTAGTTGATTTCATTGTTTTCACACCTTTGCACACCTTCTTGTCGATGGTTTTTCCTTTATCTGGCCCCTTTTCCTGAGTTTTCCGTAAAAACAACTATGGTATTCTATTGCATTCATCTTGGGGTAATGAATCTATCCCCATCGTGGTTCCCTACATCAAGAAACCTTCCATATCTAGCTGTTCTTTCTCTAGAATTTCCTGAAGTCCATGATCCTCCAGATCTGTTTCACTCAGGGTCATTTCCTGATCCATCTCTAGTTTTGTTTCATTCATCATGGTTTCTTTCTTATTATTAGTATTTTGTGTTCGGTTGTAGTTTTCCTCCTCCTTTTCATCAGGGCCTTCCTCCATAGATTGATCTTTATTTGGCATTTCTTCAATCTCTTCTAGTGTTTGGAACTTATTCTGACTGACCTTATGCCCCTCGTTATGTTGTTGCTTTGGTCCTTCTTTTACCTCCTTTTCCTCTACTTACCACTTTCTAAAATATTTCGGTATCCTTCATTGTATTCGGTTTGATTTTGTTTTCTACTTTATTGAGAGGGCAGTCTCTGATCAAGTGTCTATGTTCTTGGCATTTACGGCATCTGAACGGAATATGCACATAGTCCACTGTTTGCACCCATTCCTCATAAAACATTTCCAGGATAACTTCATCCAAAAGAGCTCCTGATAGATCCATTTTCACACAAATCCTTGCATAGAAAGTATATTTACCCCTTCTACTGGCTTCCAAAGCTTTGACAAAATGACCTAGTTTGTTGCCTATGGCCGTAAGCGATTCATTTTGCCAGTAATCCAGAGGTAGAGAATAGAACCTTACCCAGACAAGTACCAAAGTGAAAATCTCCTGCTCTAGAACAAATTTCATCATCCTCGGTCACAGATAGAGGCCAACTGCTGCATAAAAGTAGGGTCCTCCTTTGAATATTTTGTCTTTGTCTTCGATGTTTGTAAACACCACGGTAAAAAATCCCTTTGACCCAAGATGGAGATCGATGTTGCCTTTGAGTTTCCAGTGATACTTGATCCATGTCTGTAAAGCCTTTTCAATCGGCCATAATCCCATGAATTTACATATTATGGCGTAAGTCCCCATATGTTCCATGTGCTCCTGCAGTGCAGGATTATTTAACACTACTCTAGGAGTGATTTCCGTTTTGCGTCTGCAAGGTCCCTTTTGTTTTTTCCCCTTGTTCCCTGGCTTTTGTCTTCTTCCTCCTTGTCCTTTGTGTTGCTATTTTCCTTGGACATGGCCCCATATGTCTCTTTTTCTTTATTTCTATATTCTTCCTCCGCAGACCCTCTGACATTACTTAGAGGTGACTTGCCTCTATTGGCCACAACATCTTTGTAGGAGGGAGTGGAGCTCCCTCCTCTATGACCCTGCATTAGGGTCAGACTCTGAAACTCTCAGAAACCCTGTGTGACTTCTGTCCTCCGTTCATGATTTCGTCCTCTCCTCTTCTACTTTTGACATCTTTCTTAGAAATAATCGTGATCTACTAGGATGGAGATATCAATAATGAATGGATTCGAAATTTGATCAAATATCTTGTCTTTAGTAACACACAAGAATTGATGTTTCGGACATCGAGACTTCTAGTTTAAGAAATGCCAAACCTTTTTATAACCAATAAAAAAAACAAGAATTGATGTCTAGGACATCGAGGCTTCCTATTTAAGAACCACCAATCCTTTCTATGACAAGAATAGAAAACTACTCAACTCACATAACACAATAAATCTGAATATTATTGTTTTCCATCATATTTGTTGCATTTCGATCTCAATATCTATATAAACAATACCACAATATTTTATTAGTACATATCTAGAATGAGAACTACCAACATTCCACCTCCATGACACAACTGCACATCTTGCACCATGTGATAATATTGAGAACCACCATTTAAAACATGTAGACATTGCTCTCAATTATAAATCCATAGTAGATCAAACTAAATCTATGTTGATCCAACTTCTTTACAAGAATGTTTCCTCTTCTTTTACAAAGACTTGTCCACAATGGAGCTTCACACAACAACAACAACAACAACAACAACATTGGGTTTTCACAATTTTCTTTTGCATGCAGCTATCCACAGTGCACACACAATCAAATACTCACACAAAAGACTCACACAAAGAAGATCAAACACTCTATTAAACTAATCTATGTACAAAGAAGCATCATGGCTAAAATTATATGATATCAACCCCTCTCATTGGAGAGCGAGGGCTGAACCAACTTTGATACCATGCTAGAAAAATAGAAGATAAATTACACACAACAAATCACACTTTTGATATCTTTACTAATCATAATGGTACACATATATAGGACATAAATATTTGACCTCCACACTTCTAGATCATGACTACAAATCATACATATGAAACACGAACTTCTAGATTGATTTTTGGGAACTCTCAATGACAACTCATCAAAAGACATGGAAACATTAATTTCAATAAAATATATACAACTTCAGTGAGCCTAATAGTTAAGAGCATGTGTTTCCTCCTAAGAGTTCACAGGCTCAAAACCAGAGGGGTGTAGAGTATGTATGTGTTCGTAGAATCAATGCTCAAATCGTTGCAGGGGTCTCATACACCAATTTGATGTATGGTCCATTTTTCCATAAACAAGGGGATCTCATACACCAATAATGACCTTAAAATTGGATAACAACAACAATAATAATATATATGTTGAGTTGTCAAATATCTATTTTTTATGCAAAAACTATGTGTAATTTTGCTTATGGCTAAATTGTATAATAATAATAATAATAATAATAATATATGTTGAGTTGTCAAATATCTATTTTTTATCCATAAAAACTGTCGAAATTTTAAATGTTAGAGACTTCTCATTGAGCCTCATCGCACAAACAAGGGGGTCTCATAGACCAATTTGGTGTGTCGTGACCCTAAAATTGGATAATAATAATATATGTTGAGTTGTAAAATATCTATTTTTTATGCTAAAAAACCATGTGGAAATTTGTTTATGGTTAATGACTTCCCACTGGGTGTTTACACCTACTTTCTTAAGGGGTAGTCTAACTTGTAGATGAAATGACCCTTTTCAAGACCATGTTTTTCTGGTTAATTTTAATCAAAATCGACATTGATTTCTAAAAGCTTGAGTTTAAATTATTTTAATCTACATGATTTCAACGCTCCATGGGTTTCAGTATGCTAAATTCATTAATGCATTCAAAACTGTATTTCAAACAACAATAAAGTTTTTCAACATGCTAAATTCATTAATCCGTTAAAAAAATATTTTAAACAACAATAAAGTTGTATTGTAGGATTTTGGTGAATTCCGATTAAAAAAGTTATTTCTTCTAAATTGATGCATTCAAAATGTATTTTAAACAATAATAAATCTTAAAATTGTGTTGCCAAATTTTAGTGAATTCAAGCCAAAAAAATATTTTCTTAGTTACAATCCCATCAAAAAGAAATAGTGGAACTCTTTGTGTTTGCGTGTGTTATAATTTTTTTATTAAAATGTGTTAAATTAATAAATTTGAATTGTTAAATTTTATTTTTTGTTTTTCAAATTCTTGAATTTTATTCAATACACTAAAATAATAATGTTATGAAAGACATAAATTTCACTATTAACATCGATTTAAAATTTATTTACAATATCTCTAAAACAATAGTAAGAATTACTGTAATATTTTGAATTGAATCGTGACAAATGAAAATAAACTCCAACGACAAATTAATTTACAAGTATTAATCGAGTTGTTAAGAGTACCGAAATGATAGCATAAAATGATAAAAACGAAACGTTTATTTATGAAACTTTCTTAACAAGTTTGGCTGTCGCAATAATTCCAGGGATTCGTAGATGGCAAAAGCACAAAATTGTTACCGGTAACATCATAGAGAACCGATGAAGCAGACAACGTTCCAATTTGGAACTTCTTTCCGAGCAGTTAAATAGCGTGAATATAATTTGGCCCCTTAATTGGACAATTTCATTGAATAATCAATTTATAAATAGAGTAGTTTAATTACCAGTTGTCTATAATGCGACTTTTTGAAAGCTTTTCCGGTGGGTTTTTCCTGTCAAAATCCGGCAGCAATTTATTGGAATCGCAAGTTTGATAGCTAGTTTCTGCACAATCAAAGTGTCCTAGGGGTTTTTCAGGGTGCTGAATCCAAATATGCAGTGAAAAACCCATTTTAACTGCAAAAAATCAAGATTTAACCTCAATTTCTTTCACCGGATTCCGTCACCGGAATCTCCAAAAAGTCGCATTATAGACAACTCCGTTTAATTATGTTATGATATGGCTTTTAGAAGATATTGAAGATTTAAAAGAATGGTCAAAATTGAAGATTTAAAAGAAGATATTGAAGGCAATAGGTAACCAGATTGCCATAAGGTATTAAATGACGGGTTAGCTGCATGCCCTTTAAGTTTATAACACATTCTATTATTTTTCATTTGACGAGGGTGTGTTATAAAGTTAAAAAGCATGCAGCTAACCAATCATTTAATGCCCTAGAGCAAACTAGTTAGCTCTTGCCGTCAAAATTGGCCATTGGCCATACATTAAAAAAAATTAAAATGGCAAATTTTTTATTAAGATTGTAATAAGGATTTATATATAATTTTAATCATAAAAATTACTATTTAACCTAGCATGACGAAATGTCCGTCGTAATCGCGAAATAAAACTATCGTGTAACTTCGGGACTTTCGTAATCGCGAAATAAAAATATCGTGTAACTTCGGGACTTTCTGATTACATGTCAACGCTACTAAAAAATGTTAATCCGGTAAACCTAATTGTCTTTCAGTCATTCGACCGCCGAAGATAGTTCGGCGAATTTATAATGATTGCAACTGTCAACCAGCACAATTATGAAATGACAGTGGATTACAGTTGACTTACAGACCCCGAATTTTTGTTCACTTGTATATTGTTTTCAATATCTGGAACCCCAGTGCCGTCAGCTTACTTCTCGAACCCTATTTCGTTTTTGACAGCGGTGATAGAAACTGGAAAACTGCCCATTGTTAGCTAGAACATCCATTTGATTTGTTTACACACATATCCCGACAAAAATGGGTCTGCCTATGGAATTTCAAATATGGCGGCAACCAGCTGGCGTTGAAAAATGGCATTTGGCATGCCTCATTGATCCAATGGTACGTAACATGTTTTCTGAATTTTTCCTTCTATAAATCCGCGAGTGTTCACAGATCATAAACTCAAATTTTAATTTCGTCCTGTACACAAGTGTGCGTAAAGGAATTTGATCTTCTGTCAAAATGGCTCTAAGTTCGGCAGGATGTTTAGCAATGACTGTGCTCTTATTCTTCGCCATAGTGGCTGCTGTTTCACGTGCAGATGTACAACGTTACACTTTCGTTGTAGGTTCTCCTAATCGCTTTACCATTTGCTTGAACTGCTACATTGGTATATGCAACGATTTTAAATCAAATCCAACTTAGCAGCAATTTAAGATTCGTTAGTGTATTCCTACTGAGATAACTTATTGATCTCCACCAATTTGCAGATTCAGAGGACGGAGATTACCAGGCTATGCGAGAAACATAACATAATCACAGTCAATGGTAAGCTACCAGGTCCAACTCTTTATGTGCACAATGGCGACACGATTGTTGTTAACGTTTATAACAAGGCCCAGTACAATGCCACACTTCACTGGTATGTCTATGCAACCTTAATGGACACTTTTGAAAATAATTTGGTGCTGTTAATAATAGAGGTTTGAAAATATAGTATAAGAGTCGTTTATATTGGCAGGCACGGAGTGAGACAGTTGCGTACAGGGTGGGCCGATGGGCCCGCATATGTTACACAATGCCCCATTCAGCAGGGTGGAAGCTATACATATAGATTCACCATTACTGAACAGGAAGGAACCCTGTGGTGGCATGCTCATTTCTCATGGCTAAGAGCTACGGTTCATGGAGCTTTGGTCATACTTCCTAAGAAGGGCACCCTCTATCCGTTTCCTAAACCCAGCGGTGAAATTCCCATTATACTAGGTGAATAATATGATTACTATGTTTGTCTATGCGATTTTTGTCTTCATTTTAAATTCTATAAATATTTTGGAATTTGTAAGACATCTCCTCACTCAAAATAATTGTGATTTCGCTTTTTCTTCCAAATTCTACAATATTCTCCAAATTTACATTCTTCATAAATTTAATAGATTTGCATGCCAGTGAAATTTATTATTTATTTCTATTAAGTTTTTATACCAGATTTTATAAATATTTTGAAATTTGTAACAAAATAGCCTACTAAAAATAATTTTATTATAATTGACTCTTTTTCATCAAATTTTAAAATATTCTCAAAATTTAAAATATTCTGTAACTCTATCCTGTGATTCTCCAAATAATTCTCAATCAGAATTGAACACACCTATGTTTTTCTAATTGTCAACCTGAACTTATCTCCATTACTGATTGGCTAAATATTGTGCAACCAGAACGCCCATGTCAATCTGATTGGCTCAAATTCGGCGAATCAGCACTCTTTGAATTAGATTGGCTAAATATTCTTCAATCAGAACGCCCATGTCGATCTGATTGGCTCATATTTGGCGAATCAGCAATCTACACAAAGATGCCCGATTGCCGATCGGGGAATTAGCAATCGTTATAAGGGTGGCGAAACTCTAACATCCAGTTAAATTTAACGCTATAATAATCCAGTTTCCAAAATCTACACTCCATAATCCAGTTAACTTTAAATCTATACTTATGTACCAGCAGACCTATATAATGAGCCCGGGGGCTTCTATAATGCATGCTCTTTTTTACGGGGTATCACAATA
The DNA here is from genome assembly GCA_000404065.3 of Pinus taeda. NCBI lineage: Eukaryota > Viridiplantae > Streptophyta > Pinopsida > Pinales > Pinaceae > Pinus > Pinus taeda. The sequence goes on along the minus strand of APFE030432599.1, from coordinate 53,266 downwards.
ATTCAATGTATTGTACTCTCATGAGCAGGAGAATGGTGGAACACCGATCCCATAGCTGTTGTGAATCAGGCAACTCTTACAGGTGGTGCACCTAATATTTCCAACGCCTTTACGATAAATGGACAGCCAGGAGACCTGTATCCCTGCTCAAAATCAGGTATTCAATTTTCCTGTGGGGACTATAGCCAATTTAGAAAATGATAATGTTAACTTGATCCCAAATTAACCAAAGAATTTTTAATGCAGATACTTTTCGACTCTCTGTCAAACGGGGAGAAACATATCTCCTGCGAATCGTAAATGCTGCACTTAATAATAAGCTCTTTTTCAAGATATCAGGACACGAATTTACAGTTGTAGCGGTAGATGCTTGCTACACCAAACCATACAAAACAGATGTAATCGTGATTGCTCCGGGGCAGACTTCCGACGTTCTTCTCACTGGCAACCAGCCAGTCGGCAAATATTATATGGCCGCCCGAGCATACAGTAACTTGCAATCGGGCGCTTTCGATAATACCACAACTACAGCCATTCTAGACTACATCGGAAGCAAAACTCCACTCCCCGTTCTTCCTACCCTTCCATTCTACAACGACACGGCAACTGTTACTACATTTGACAATGGACTTCGCAGCATCGCTTCACCAGAGCACCCTGTAGGCGTTCCCCGCAGCATAACCGAAAAGCTTCTCTTTACTGTCGGATTGGGGTTGCTCCCGTGTCTCCCGGGCAAGATCTGTGGAGGACCGAATGGAGATAGGTTTGCTGCAAGTGTCAACAATGTATCTTTCGCATTGCCCAGGATCGCGCTGCTTCAAGCTTATTATTACAACATTACAGGTGTTTTTACAAAGGATTTTCCTCCAAATCCTCCTGTCGTTTTCAACTACACGGGACAGAATATACCACGAAGTCTTTGGGCTCCGGTGTCTGGAACAAAAGTGAGAGTTCTGGACTACAATTCTACAGTGCAACTGGTTTTTCAGGGAACAAACATTTTCGCCGCAGAAAGCCATCCAATTCATCTTCATGGTTACAGTTTCTACGTGGTTGGACAAGGATTCGGAAACTATAACAACAAAACCGACCCGCCAAAATTTAATTTGATTGATCCTCCAAAACGCAACACCATAGGCGTTCCAGTTAAAGGATGGACCGCGATCAGATTTAGAGCAGACAATCCAGGTAATGTTAAACATAGTTTAGGTATCCTTATGTCGATGGTAATATTTTGGAATTGATACTCGCGAAAATTAATTATTTGATTTCTCGATATTTATCAAAATATGTCATTCGCATCACATTTACTAATATTACGGATACTTAAGAACACAAGTAATATTTAAGAACACATATTGTCTGAAATTGAAGTGTGAAATTCTCACAGCTGAATGGACGATTTCTGTATGTGCAGGAGTGTGGTTCATGCACTGTCACTTGGACGATCATCAAACGTGGGGATTGAGTATGGCGTTTATAGTGAAGAATGGCTCCGGTTCTTCCGAGAAATTGGAACCTCCTCCTCCAGACCTCCCGAGATGCTAACTGAAAAATTCACCTGATGTGGATTATAAATAAGAAGGATCACTTCACAAATAGAAAGGATAATATTCCTCTATGTCTATGTGTTTTTCATGTTTAGCTGGCACCATGATCAGCGTTATCGTATGTTCTTGTATTATAAAGAAAAAATGCCGAACACTTTAGCTCCAAAATGCAGAGCGTTATAAATAAAATGACATTATAATGAAAGCATATTTCTTGAGTGAACACGAATATGTCAAATTTTGAAAGATGAGCTCGTGGAAAAAACTATTGGAAAATAAGTTCCTGATTCTAACTTATCAAATGTGACGTTCACACTGAAAGGTATAATAGAATTTTCATATATAAATATCGGAAAATTACTTAAAGATTCTCTAATTGAAGTCAATTTTGTGTTTGGAACATCGCGCAGGGACGAAGCAATGTCTCCAACATAACTGCTTCGAACAACCCAGCAATGTCCCCAAAAAAATGGATTCATATAAAATAAGATTGTCGCTGCCGCTTGAAGTGAACCAGCAATATCTCCAACAAAACCGTGGCACATAAGCTATGATTGAATGACGTATTAGTCCATTTCCTGCAACCCAACGACCAGTAACCAGAACGAGGTTTTTACTTCACCTAATTCAACTTCACCGCCTTGCAAGACAACGACCACTAACAAGAACGAGGTTTTTACTTCACCTAATTAAACTTCACTGCTTTTCCAAAACAATGGAATTGAGACTCAATTTCTCCACACCATTTGTCATGTCATTATGAGTTAATTATTTGGCATTGTAGAAAGGTATGATCTCTAAGAAATTACTGAAATTTGTTTAAACATAATTACGATGTTTACTTGATAATTATGTTTAAGATAAATTGGGATAAATTTCAACTCACTTTTACTGATTATTATTAAAAATATTTTAAATATTCTATAACATGTAAATTAACCGAAAAAATAAAATTCTAAAAGTCCAAAAATATATCTTTTAGATCTTAAACATACCAAAAAAATCAAATTCAATGCTCTTATTACGAAACAAAAATACATATCTTATACCATAAACTAGACAAACATAAACAATGTGATGCCGCAAGTACTCTTAGGTACAAACTTATATACTAACTTATCGTTAAGAAATTCCTTTAGGAAAAACTAGTTCACATCCAAAGACAACTTTTTTAAGAAGGGGAATCGATAAAAGAATTTATCAATCAAAATACTCGCGTGAAACAAATAAGCCGGAACTATTTAGAAATGACTTTTAATTATAAACAGATCTCTGAAATCTTTTATTGAGTACCTATACCCTACTATTCCTCCATTTACCTTCTGGTTGATCATTTCTCCAACCACTACAAGCATTTATTATAAACGGCTAGTAAAGTTATACGGTTCTGGTACCTTGAAGGGAAGCGACCTAGGTTGAAGTAAGGGTTATTAATGATGGAGTAGGAGTGTACTTTAATTCTTGAAGTTGGAAATATGGGGTAGACAGTATTGCAAAATCTAGATCCAATAAGAATAAAATAGTGGTATCACGAAGTATGGAAGATTAAACTACTCACAATAGGTATTCTCTTTTCTTTTACTCACTTTGAAAAGGTATTCGCTTTTCCTTTTCTTACGCTGAAAGAAAGAGCCGTTATTTATGACATAATTTGGTTGACAAATAAAATTGCACATAAAATGTATCTTTTGTATAAAAGAAATAAAGAAACCAATTTAAAAAAAATTCTTGCAATGCTCCTGTGTGAAATTATAAGTTTATAATGCGATTGAATTGTAGTTAGATGTAGAGTCTATATGGAATAAAAAATATAACAAGAATGCGTTCCTAGACAAATTTATAAAACCTTTTCATTTTGATTACTTGGGTATATCATTAGCTTGAAATGCGATTATTTTTTAGTATAGACAAAACCTTCCCTTCAAGGTTTCACAATGGTAAGCCTTTACTTTCCATTTATAATCATTAAGGAATGTATATGGCAGGTGGGTAAATTATCAACCAAAATGTAAATGGATGAATGGTAGGTTGTATGTACTTAATAAAGGTTTCGTTTTACAAAGATTGATTCACAATAAAAGGTAATTTCTAAGTAGTTCTCACTGATTTGTTTCAAACAAGTGTTAAGTGTTTTGAGAGATAAATATTTTTATCAATTCCCTTGCTAAAAAAGTTTCACTTTTGTCTTTGGATGTGAATGAGAAGCTGCCAATGCTGGTAACACTCACCATCAAGTCCCAAGTCCCAAGTCTTTCCCCCACACTCACATACACATATATAAGCCCCACCCACCTTGGTTTTAGGGAATACCCATTATCTTCTTTTACAAAATGGGGGTGAAAATACTCATTGTTTTATTCTAAAGATAGTTGAAGCAAAATTTCCTTATTTCATTGAGTAGACATTTCTGAATATGAGCTATGATGCCAATACACTAGGATCACTTTAGTGACATGTTTAATAAGCATAATCCAACTAGCTCTAAAAATCCACGTGTTGCACTAGATGTTAACTATCGTTTCAATCTTATGTCATATCCTTATATAGTATGTGACCCCCCTAGTTGTTCAATTGTAACATAAACCCTGGTACTTATGTCCATTATACAAATCAAATGAAAAAAAGAAGGAAATATTAGAAAAGCAATGTCTTGTTTCTTCTACCATATCAAGAATGAAAATTGCTAGCTCATTTAAATTGATTATCGTCATTTGCATGACAAAATAAGTCCAAAATATCCTTGTGATATTTCCTCTCGACCTTTGAATAGAAACATGAGAGGATTTCATCATCAACAAACAAAATATCTGTTAAGTATTTCCTTCACACTATTAATTTTATTAATTTCCTTGAATTAAATATCACTTGATTGAGCCCTTTAGCAACTAGAAAGAGTAAGGGTAGAAATATAGGGTAGCTACATTGAAGCACTCAAGATAGTTTAAATAATTTTGAGTCTGAGACATTGTATATGATAGTAAAGAATTGGGAGGTAGAACATCCTATTATCCATTTTCCTAGAGGAAATGAGAAATGCAAGTGATAAAAGTGGTCCAAGATATATCCATGAAACTCTATCATAATATTTCTGTAGACCAAGTTTGAGCACCCATGTAAGAAACTATCTAGTTTTAATACTATGTAAGACTTCTTTCACTCTCCTAATAGCTTCACAAATAATCCTATCATTGAAAAATATAAATATTTCCTAAATATATGACCTAAAGCACCATATTAATCCTAAATACAGTAACTATAGTTATAATTTTGCACAAATTGTTAGACAATGAAATTTTCCAAAACTCATCAAGAGATGGTAGGAAAGTGACCTTACCTATCAAATATATAATGATGGAATTATTCGACATGAAATTATCCTAGAAAAATGATTTTTCTCAATGAAAAAAGTAAGAAATCATCGAAGACATCAACGATGTTTATAGAGAACTTGTCAATCCATCCATCTAAACCTTGAACCTTGGTTTTATTGAAGGAGTTGATTACAGTTGGTTGGTCACTCGACTATGAATAGATTCTTGTTCTTCTTCATCAATGTGTCTCCAAAAGTGAGATACCAATTTGGGAATCTCCCCAATATTTGACTTCTTTAGCTCCCTAAAATTTTATTTCAAGTTGGGAGCCCCCAAACTCACTAACTTTATGAAGCCTCAAACCTTATTAGCATACCTTTTATTCAACTCCTTCACAATGGTTAATTCTTTTATTATAGTTTGCAAAATTTTTAGAATTATTTTGTAGTCTAGTTCTTGACCTTGATGCACAAAGAATCACTTTTAAGGATACCCTCCTCTTAGCCTAGAAGAAAATTGCAATTTTGGAGGGGAGTCCATCTATATTTGGTGGTTATGCTAGTTTATCTATTCACCATAAAATTGACAATTTAATCATGGATGAGTCAACAACTAGTTAGCAAGGTAGCAAGGACCACAATGCACAGAGGCACCAATGGAGTCAATGGGGATTGTGAAAGGGAGGAGACTGAGTTAACACAGAGAGGACCATGATGCACATAATAATTAATGACACCTATATTGAATGGAAAATGGCCACCTCTAATCTCCCTCGCATGCTCATAGAATTAAATGAAGAATAGAGCCTCAGAGACAAAATATTTGATCACAAATGAACAAATCCATGTTAGAAAACATTTTGAGCTCCATGAGAAATCAATAAGCATGCAGAGCCTTAATCTACTGTGTGGTTTGACTGAGAATTTATTCTCAGTATGGATACTCATATAGGTTCCCATTTTTTGATCTGATGCAAGTTGTTGAATGAACAAATCCCATTCCCTACATTTGATGTGACTGCAACCTTTAGGATATTTGATGTAACAACAAGATGGAGAGCTATGTAGGAGTACACTTGGGAAACATGAATGGAAGAGTGATGGTTGATAGAGACAACATCAACCACTGTGTTTCAGGTAAATAAAGCCAAGGATTGAGGTTAAGAAATTTTGGAGAAGAAACATTATTATGATTTGAGTGGAGAGGTTGGATGTTATGTTCGCTGTTTAGAAGAGGAAACGTGTGGATGGGATGGAAAGAGAGGATGAGAGTGCTTGTGTAGAGGAAGAGGGACAAGAGAAGAGAGTTATGTGTGAGAGTGTATGCTGCTATAGAGTGAGCAGAGGATAGTGTGTTACATAAAGAAAAGGCTACATAGGAGAAGAGAGATGATAACAGGTAGAGTGGTTGTCAATTATAGTGGGCAATAAGTTTTATTTTGTGTGTGTGTTGGAGCCTACATATAGGGAGTTGGTGCTTCCATCTCAGTGAGGGTTTGAGAAGGCTTAGGGGTCGATGCTTCCTGCAATTTCATGTTTGCATAAAGACAAGGTGCTACAGGTTGGTGCTTCTGGCAAATCCTTGAAGTTGGTGATTCAGATGGTGCTTCTGGTAAGATGATCAGGTGTCTGCATAAGAAGGGAGTTTCTGCTTCTTTCTAGTCAGTGCTACCAAATGATAAAAGCAATTTGTTGTTTTCTGTGAGTCGTGACTCACAAACAGATTAAATGTAATATATAAGGACCTCATTTTTACAACAACTAACAAACAAGATTTGGTGGTATTTCTCCCCGAAGGATTTCCACTGTAAACCTCTATATCTAGTGTGTATGTTGCTCATGGTGATTGTGTTCATTTAATGATTTATGTTGCTGCACATGATATGTTATTGAGTGCAGACATCAATGGTTTTCATGATTGAATGAGAAATTATAAATTCACATAAAAATTTAAAATTAGCCTTAACACTAATTCACCCTTTCTAACCTATAAAACACTAGAATACACATATTGCACTAGAGAAGCCACCCCAAAACTTCAAAACTTCAATTGACAACAATATGCAACCATGAGTTCAGAATCGGGAATTATCCTCGCCTTTTCTTTTAATCAACCTAAAATTGTCTCCTTTCATCTATGTAAGCCTATAATTTAGTTCACCTTGTGGCACACAAGCTAAGGTATGGTCATTCACTACCTCTCGTCACTCACTGATGAGAATGATCCAAGCGTTTATTTGGCACCATTTCCAATGTGTCTGGTGAAACAATAGTGACACGCCATCCGAGATTTCGGAAAGGTGGGTTAATTATCATAGGATTCTTAACATTTCCAAAACGTTAATTTAATATTTCAATATTTATAATTTTTATTGCAAGGATTTTTTCATTTTAAAAAGTGGTTAGTAAGATATATATATTTTTTTAATTTTACCTCAATGTTAATCTAATATTTAAAAATGATAATGTTTTTAATAATATATATGTTTAATTTTTATTACTTATTATTTTTTTACAAATGAAATGCTATATTTTTATACCTAGGTATAAAGATGACTATACTCGAATCATTTATAGTCAAAAATTCTTTGAATTTCAACTAGTTTTGAAAATTTGAAAATTATTTCAATAATTTTATTAATGTTTTGAAAGAAATAATTGTTAAATGGATAATTAAAATAATTTTATTTCTTTTATTTTTTAAATTTGAATTTTTATTTTCTTATTGGTTTGTATAGATAAAATGTCTAATTTTATGGAGTTATAAATATAGTTTGTCACAAATAAAGATTATTTAAAAAAAATAAAAAATCTATATGCCACTAAGTGTCATAATAGTACAGACATATAATCTCAATATTTATGAAAAACAATACACACATCAAATCTCAATATTTATAAAAAATGCTCTACACATCAAATCTCAATATTTTTTAAAATTCCATTATTTATGAAAATTTCATTTCTAAGTAAGTGTGTCAATCTCATGTTTTACATTTCATTAATGTGTAATTATTGAAAATAATTTACAAAGTTTTCTCAAGATTTTGAATTTTTTTAACAATCACATTTTATTTTATGATATTCTCTTTTGATGGTTTCACATATATGTGTGTGTGTGTGTGTGTGTTGATGGTGCTAGACCCGCCAACATTCAAGGTAGTCTCCAAAGTAACGGGTCAACCCAAAAACACACCTTTAACCATTTTCATACAAATGCATACGAAGTAGCTCATAAGAAAATGCATAAGTTAAACAACATACATTTCTAAAGCAACAAGAATAGTCCAACTACAATAACAACATATGCATGAAAATGTGTTGCCTTAGTTATTATTATTATAAGTAAAATTTCCTCCATACATACACCATTGACAACACTAGCTCCCATAGTAGAATAATACAGTCAAGAACACCTGCTCCACCAAAAAAGTATACTCACTCTACACTGTGGAGTAGCAAAGACTTGTCACAATACTCCCAAGCCTTTTCTAAGCCTAAGCCTCGCCAAAAGCTTGGTTCCCAAAAGCCCTTTCTATGAGTTATGAGGTTCTATTTATCACAAAGGGTGGGGTGTCCCTTGACATTCCCCTTTGACCCTTTAACTACCCTCATGACTCTTCAATTTTGTTACAAATATCGCATTACATTACATAGTGACTGTTCACATTCCACTAATGAAACTTCTAATTTCACTTACAACATATTTACAAATAATATACATTTTCCAGATGTAGCCATGTTAGACAAAATAGTCTATATATAGCCTAACAAGAAGAAACACTATGAATCAGAAGTTTGGGGAAAAACCAATTTGGGAAGATCCACATGATGACATCAGTGACTTACTGATAGCAAGCTTTGTATTGTGCTATGATCTCCCCATATTAGTGTCCTTTTGATAGCGAACTCTTATGGGTATAGCTTGTGGTTATATGGCCTTGGAACCCTTGTCCAACTCATCTTGAAGCATGTGAAACATAGTCTAGAGTACAATAGCACCACCAATGTACTTCTACATATTTTATGTGCTCATCTCTAAGTCATCGTTCGTGGCATCTTGCCTTAGGTGCTCCATATACCCATCGATCTCTAGCCATACTTGGTTCTTCTCCTTAGCTATAGTGAGGGAACTGATTGACGAGATCCTATGTCTTCTCACCATGACATCCAAACTCTTAAACAATCGTGTATATGAAGCATGTATGGTATTGATGAATTAGGTGAGGTGCTCATAGTTCTGGATCTTAGTGGAGCTCTTTGCTTTCTCTACCTCTGCTTGCAGCTTCATCATCTTGGGCAAGTGAAAAATGGCTTCTTTATATTTTTTTGTCCATTCATGCACATGGGTGATAGCAGTGTATATGTCTCTAAGAGTTTGCAAAGTCTTTGTACTTTGTCGTTGGAAACCAAATAGATGGACAATTGCCTTATGCATAGTGACAAATCTATCATAGAGTTTCCGCATTATGGTCTGAAGAGTTGATACTTGAGCAAGTATTCCTTTCCTCATTTTAGCCATTGTGGATCCTGCAGATTATTTTTCTTTTTTCTTATCCGCTTGTAAGTTATTTACAGTTTTTTCATTCTTCGCTAACAAGAACTTGACATTTGAGCTTGTGTCTCTTGCATAAGTCATAGTGGCATCCACCATGGCGACTGGAATCTTCCTAACATCTAACACTATCAACCTTTCTTTCATAAATGCAGGCTATGCGTGATCATTTCGAAAATTCTTTCTTTACACTTGTACAATATTTTGTTGTAACTCATCAAATGATAGAATGTACACATGCATCACTAGATCATCATCAACTAGGATAACGTCTCCTTTCTTGCATAGGACTACTCCTGATACTAGAGGTGGTGGAGACTATGGGGTGACCTTGGAAGCTTTAGGCATGAGGTCGATATCTTGGTCCTGTATCTCCTGTCCCAACTCTATATTTGTTGTTTCAACCATTTCCTCAATATGATGAGCAAGCTCCCGATCTTACATCTGCTCACCCTCTTCTTCATCTATTGGCTGTTGTAACTCCTCAACATGTATGGGTGCAATTTTCTTTGTCATCACGCCTTTCCCTTCTTCCTGTACCTGTTTCTTCTTATCATCCCTCTCTCTCCTTCTTAGTTCTTTTTTTCTTTAAGCTTCTTCTCCATTTCCTACAAGTTCCTTTCTCCTTCCTTCAACCTTTTCTTCTCTTTCTAAATTTATTATGCTCTCTTAATGAATTTTTTCAACTTTTTCTCTGATGCCAAAGCCGATTTCTCAGTGAGAGGATATTCTTTAAAAATGTAGCTTTTCTCAGCCTCTGGGTTCTTGAAAATCTTCCTCCTACCTATGTCTTGTGTCGGTTTGCTGCTTATTACTATTTTTGTTGTTGCTTCCTATGGTGTTGTTACCTACAGAGAAGTTTTCTGTTATGTGGCTATATTGACTGGTTCATTGAGTCTTGACTGGATGTAACTATAACTCTAAGGATCCTCCTCTACCCAATCACATGCCCTGTGGATCCATGGATAATACACCCTCCCATAGTGGTCCTTGCAAATCTCATGTGGATCATACCAATTGTAATCTCTAGTGCCAAACTCAAACTTTGCTATCTCTCTTGGCTTCAACATCCACATTTTTCAAGCTCTTAATATTGTACAATCCAACTGTAAAGGAAGAGAAGACCATGGTGCCTTTTTTCCTATGCAGCCTTGTTGATAACCCTGTGGATATGTGATATGAGACCTCTTGCATGACCAACTTGTGTGTGGCATCCCTTGGTAGAACATGTAGAGGCTTATGTTCACTAAGCATCTTAATGAAAGTGCCACCGCGTAAGGAATATCAATCTAAAATTTTAAGTATTGCCTCCATTACTTCTTGGGACATCTAAGGTGGATCATGCTCAAAGATCAACTTGTACACCAAGGTGATGGAATGGTCATCTAGCCTCGCCATAACTCCTTGGTAGCTGCACTTAGAAAGATATTTGAAAAAAATATTGATAGCTTGCTCTCGCGGTGTCCATATCCAACCCATGCCAAGAAACTAATGCTGGGCACAAATTGCATCAAGTAAATATGTTGACATGTAAAATCTCTCTTGCTCATCCATTAGTGGATTCCGGGAATTAGTCACATGGACTTTTAGTTGATGAAGATTTGACCAGTTGAATGGTTTTCCATTATTCACCAATTGTTCTAACACAACCACCCAATTCTATGGAAGCTTCTTCGTGCTATCTTGACCATATAGTGTACATTCAAAGATGATTAAGAACTGGTAGGCCTTTCTGAGTGAATTCATCTTGTAAACATGATTGGGTGTGAATCTGAACTTTGAAGGATATTTCACCCAACACTTTATAATACCTCTAGTGTTCATAAAGTTTTGGGTGGCATCACAAAGTGTATCCATGCGGTTCACTGGATGAGGTAAGTGATACATCTAATGATAATTCTCTATCCTGAATGTGACAAGATATGTTTCAGTATAACTACTCAATGTTGTAGTCTTGAGATTTGTGTGAGACAATCCATTGGATGATGTCCACACAAGGGAAGGTGGAGTACTTGCATGAAATGTTGTCTAAGCCTGACCGGTGGATATTGACATACACCTACCGACCCTCTAGATCTTCCTTGAAGTCTCCTAGAAATATATCCTTCATTTCCTACCATGTTAAATTCATTCCCTTCTGAATGAAAACTGAGTGTCTACATAAACTGGTAAATTCATAGACACCTGCTCAACTTCTTCATCATTGTTACTTTCAACAATATCCTTTGATGTATCTCTCTGGGAAGCCATGTTACTTCTAACTGTTGGAGAGTTTCTGAACAACTATTGTACCAAGAGACATAGAGGACACTCATGGCATGCAAATATGTTAGCTTGAAACCAAAATCATTTCAATAATAGACCCAAAAACAAACTCAAAAACTAATGGGAAGGATTGTGCAATACTAGCTCTTAGAGGTGACTGACTATCGGCTCGTTCTCTGCATTACTCGGTCTTAGCTGCCAGTGGGGAGGTGTTGCTGACATGAAATGCACAATGTGTAGTTTAGTCTAGCTTGGTCTAGTTGGGACTATGCATTATGAAATCCTAGTGGCCAAGGCTTAGGACTAGCTCCTCGAAGTGGATGCGGGGGAGAAGCAAGATTCAGGCCAAGGAAACCTAAATCTACCAAATGGGAACATGAACACGGGAAGATATGAAGGTGGAAGTAAAGGTGGGTTCATATATAGGTGAATGTTGAGGCATGCAAATGAAACAAGTTCAGGAATCAATCAAACTGAAGAACCATAAAGCATGTGCAGAGAGTCGTCATAATGACGACCCTTACTGTAAGAATTGGGTAATGCATGCGACACTTGGGAAAGGCAATGAAAAACATAAAACAACACCTCTACAACTGAGAAAAATCAAAACACCAATGTTCATTCAATAAAATGTTTAAAAAACACTCTCACAAGCCAAATAGATAAAAGCGACACAAAAAGTAACAAAATACTAGAAAATAAAGACTTACCTAGAAATGTTGCGGTGACTATGTAAAAGGTTCCTATATCTCCTCGGGAAGTATAGAGCTCCAAGATCTAGTGTTCACGTCAGCTCTGGTGGTGTCCATTAAGTATATTTTGTCAATTTATGGTTTATAACATGAAGGCCAAAAATCTAGGAAAAGGTGAAATTTGGCGGAAATTTCGAAAAATAACACAAGTACCATCTTTGACTGCAAAAAATATATGCCTATTTTCTAGGTATGCTTTTTCTCTTTTCTCTTTTTTACTTTTTCAAGGAAAATCTTCCATGCATGCCCAAGAGAGATTGCATAGTTTCGGGAAGAATTGGATCACTCATGAGTTCATGCATTAGGTAGCTATTGAGGGAAAATCTTTTGTGCAATTTTCCAACCAGACTACCTCTCATTCTCTGTGCATTTTCCAAACTGAAGGCAAGTTGTGAGATGACTTTGTGTAGTTTAGGAGTTGAAGGCTCACTGTTGGCTTGCACTATGCAATTCTTGAGAGCAATGTTGGTTTCCCTCAAGGATTGCATAGTGCACTAAAGTAGGCCTGGAATCACATTCAAACCAAGTCATGAAATCATCTTGTGGGTTAGATAGTAAAGAAAATAAGAAACTACACACCAAAATGCAAAAGAGAAAGCTCAATCAAAGCACAAATATCTCGCTCAGTGTAAGATGAGCTTCTATTATTTTAGGAGGGAGGCTCCAAAATAAAGCATAAGAAAAATTTTGGAGGGTGGCTGTAGCCGCCACAACATTGGCGACACACTAGTATAACTCCATCTCTCTGTGTAGACCTTGTCTCATGTAAAGCAAGTCTAACTCTTCTAGAAGTATTGTTCAATTCTTTGATTGACATTGCTTCTTCACTAGCTTGAGATAAAGATCTACTCCCTACCATTCTCTTATCAACAACACACATACCAAGCCAAGTCAAATGAGTTATTTTGATTACGGATGAGGGGTATATTGATGCATAATTAGTATAGGTTTTTAGAGTTTTAATTTCATCTCTAGTGTTTCTCCACTACTAACCGGCCTAGACAGTACCTCGAAGGAGTCACTTCAAGAAAACAAGCATTTGTCTGCTACCAATGAGCCTGGACAATACCCTGACAGAGTTACTTGCTTCACCTCTCTACGCATGAAGCCTTTCTCTTCTTTCACATGTATTTTCTTTTTCTCAGTTTTTCATTTTCAGAGAACTATGCAAAGGAACTTATTTATTTCATGAAGCAAAAGAGGGATCCCATCTTATTGATAGTACAAGAGGTTTTCCCTTCAGAGAAGGATGTTTATATATACCTTTGGTATACTTGTTAAGGTTTTCCCATCACCTTAATCTACTTGATGGAGTTGACAATGATTAATTGAATATATAAAACCGATTAGAGTAGAAGGTACTAGTTAAAAGTGTGAGCATTGCGATTTCACAAAGACTCACTCTAAAATGAATGCATTTTCCATCAGGGTGTCATGGACTAGAGGAAACTCAAGATCATCATAAGGAGTTGGAAGAGATAGGTAACCAAATGTTGATATTTGTATAAGTCCTCTTGTATTTCACCTTGCTTGTCTGAATAAGCTACACATGGTTTCATGGGGAAATAAACAAACAAACAAGCAAAGCAAAGAAGAAAAATAGAGTAAAAAAAAAAAAACACTACTCCTACTCCTAAGCTAATTAGAGCATGGGCCATTTCACAAGAATTGATATCTCTAATGTGCCCATCGACACATTCGTTGACCCATGTAAGTGATGGTGTAGCTAAAAAAAGGATATTCAAGCAAATGAATTAAAATAAATATAAAACAATGCAAACCAAAATGTTTGAAGTTTGAATTTGTCTACATAAAATAAACAATCAGAAGAACATGAAAGGCACTTTGTAGATGTATCATGGTTTTGTGTCACAATCCACATCGATGACAAGGATGTACACTCTTTTGAACATGAAAACCGAGAAAACATGAAGAAGGAAGAAATTTTTTGCTTTGCAATGGTCCTCACCATGTATGACTCATCCAATGCATGAGCGCTAGTATCGTGTGATTTTGGTAGAGGATGTGAAAACTACAAGCTAGACTAATTTCCAATGTGAACAAGAGAGTGATGAGGAGCTTCGAGGGATTCAAAATATTTCTGATTGGAAGTGGAATTGACCTCAAGGCTACGAGAACCTAACATAACCATCATCTCAGGCTAAAGTGCCTTGGCAACTTGAGTTGTTTTCATGTCATCAGAATATGGATCATCAAAGGCCAATGGCTTAGAAATATCAATAGTAGGTGAATCAGAATCGTGATAAAGTAAATGAGTGAAAATATCATGATAACGATGATTAGAAAATTTGAGATGTTCATCAACATCCTCGTGGTCTGACGAGTCATACAGAGGGGTTGATGACAAACACAAATTTTCACCCTCCGAATTTCCATAAATGAAATATGAGATGTCAAGTGGATTTAGGAAGAAAGATTTGTCCTCTTCGCAATGAAATGGCAAATTGACATCATGTGCAGTCAGTGAATGATTAGAAGCGGAAACACCCGGGGATAAATTTTCACAAGAAATGGCAGAATCACAGAATATGTTAAGATATAGCAGATGAGGTGGAGGCAAATGAAGGTCATCCTTTACCTCATCTTCTTGTTTAGATTCCCAAACATACTCGTAAAAAATGATAGTGCAAGTTGGCTTCCCAACATCATCTCTATCTATAACTTGATCCTCAAGAAGATCACATGTGGAATTTGAAATAGACAAACATAATAAACCAAAATCTAGAGGATCAACAAAACCAGTAGATAGAGGTTGAGGGGATGAGACCACGTAACAACGATCAAGCTTGTAGTCTCAATCTGCGCAAACGTCCAGAGAAGGTGGGGAGGGAGTTGGTGATAGTTCAATAGGCAGGTTCGCAGATTCTCCCACCTTATCCTATGGAGCTAAAGCTATTTTATGAGAAGAGGACGGAGAGTTACTTGGGACAAAAACCTTGTCCCTCTCAGATTTATCATATCTAACATCGAGGAATGCTGGGAGGTGCTCGAAAGATTCTAACTCATGTGGATTTTTTGAAATGTGAAGGATATACCAAAATATTTCGGTCAAAAATTTACAGTCAACTTCATCCTTTGGAATTCAAAACAGTAATGGCAAAAGTATTCATAAAATTGCACAATAGATTTATCAGGTGCTTTTTTCAATTCTAGAATTTTACAATTAAGTTATTCGTGGTCACAACGAAAGAAATCACGTCCTACCTCTCTAATCATGTGATTCAAAGAGTGTATGGAGGCTACGGGAAATGTGTGACACCATTTCTTAATGCACCCTTCAAATGTGTAAGCAAACAGAACATACACATTGTCATCCGAGGGGACATCATTCCTATAATAGAAATCCCAAAATGAAAATCCATGAATTAACAGGATGTTTGACTTTCACCGTCATATTTAAGTCATGACAACACATCTATGACAACATCTGAAACTTCAAAATCATGAGCGTGAGAAAAACATGCTGGGTTGAGATTTTGATGTAAGTCATGAATGATGTGCAGAGGTTCAAAATAGACTTTGAGGGCCCAAATTAGCATATGGCCCTCCTTATAGCACTAGAAGTGTTGATGGTATTGAACCCGCCAACATTCAAGGCGATCTCCCCAGTAAGAAGTCCCGTCTAGAGATCACACTGTTTAGAGTGGGAGTCCCAGTAGTGGGTGGTAATGTAGTGCCTTGGCTGTAGTAGTGAGCAGAGGTAAGTATGGTGACTTTTTTCGGAAGTAAGTGTGTGACTTTCTACTAAGTCTACTGAGATTCATGGGGGTTTCACACATGGAGGGGAAAAGGAAGTGTTTCCCCTAGAAGTTTGTAATAGTACACAACTGTTAAGAAATTTACTGCATAACGTAAATAATTACTAAGAGGAATAAATATAAAAATAACCGGAAACAACCATAAACACATAAACACAAATTTTTATCTGGGAAAACCGAAAATCCAGAGAGAAACCCAACCTAATAATATCTTATTAGCATTGGCCAAAACCCTGGCCAATCCGACCAAGTGAGCCTTCACCACTCACCTCTAGGTCTTGCATTACAATGAAGTCCTTCCAACCTTTTATAAGCTCCATTACATATAATACCACAGGCAGAATACTATGGGTGCACAATACCATGTGCCCCAAAACCATCACTGTTTAACCTGGTCAAATTGGACTCTATCCCGAGTCAAGTTTACCTAACAATTCCCCCCTTAAACTTGACTTGGGGTTCCTTGACTAACTCCAGCCAAACTTGCTAAGTGAGACAATACAACTCAGTCTAGCTCTTACCCCCCTTAGAGTTTTTACCTGGGGTATTGTTAACCTGACATCCCCTCTATCACCTAGGTCTAACACAGATTTTACCAGTGATCATTGAGGGGTACACATGCCTTACTAGGTCTTACATTGGTATGCACATTTACATGCAATAATTTTGACTTCATTAATTTATTTATTTATTTTTTATTGCTGCTACGATTCTGATCCATCCTCTCTCAATTCGATTTGCTTCAAAACTTTTATCAAACAACTCCAACTACGAGCTTGAGAACCTTGTAGATTCCAGCACCGGTGGCCTCATGTAGCAGAAAATAAACAATTTTTGAAGTCGCATGAACAATTTTCTTCTATTGACCTTCTTTAAATAGCCGCATGAATCCCAAACAATTTGTTAGCATGTTCCAAACTAGTAAATATTGCAAATGCACTGCGATCCCTGGTAGTTACAACACTATCTTCTGCACATTCTCCTCAAGGTTCTTCCGCGTACGATTGTTGCACCATTATTTCCAAGACCCAGATCTGTAAAAAGGCTGCATTAATCTCATCAGGCACTATAAACCCTTGGCATCAAAGAATCCCTTTGAAGCCAATATCTAGCTTTGATACCAGTTTTTAATAAATTTACTGCATAACATATATAATTACTGAGAGGAATAAATATAAAAATTTCCAGCAACAATCATAAACACATAAATACAAATATTTATCCGAGAAAACCTCAAATCTGGGGAAAAACCCAACCATAATGAAATTTCATTATCCTTGGCCAAATCCCTAGCCAATCTGACCAAGTGAGCCTTCACCGCTCACCTCCATGTCTTGCATTACAATGAAGTCCTTCAGGCCTTTTGTAAGCTCCATTACATCTAATACGACGAGCATAATACTATGGGTGCACAATACCATGTGCCCCAAAACCGTCACTACTTAACTTGGTCAACTTTGACTCTATCCTGAGTCAAGTTTACCTAACAACAACCTAAATGGAACACACGAGAGGAATGATATCACAAGTTGGAAAGCAGAATAGTCTACAAACCAAAGTAATGGGTCAATCCAACAACACACCTTCAACTAGATTCACGCAAATGCATACAAAATAGTTTATAAGAACATGAATAGGTTAAACAACATATATTGTTAAAGCAACAAGAATAGTACAATTACAATAACAACATATCGATGAAAATGTTTTGGCTCGGTTATTATATTTATAACTAAAGATCCATCCATACATAGACCATTGATAACCACTAGGCGCCATAGTATAACATTACAATCAAGAACACCTACTCTTCCAAAGAAGTATACTCACTCTACACTATGGATAAGCCACGACTCATCACAGTACTCCTGAGCCTTTTCTAAGCCTGAGCCTAGCCAAAAGCTTGGCTCTCAAAAGCCCTTTCTATGAGTTATGAGTTTCTATTTATAACAAAGGGTGGGGTGACCCTTGACATTCCCCTTTGAATATTTGACTACCCTCATTACTCTTCAACTTCTTTACAAATAACTCATTACAGTACATAGTGATTGTTCACATTCCACTAATAACACTGGGAATTTAACTTACAACATATTTACAAATAGTATATATTTTCCACATGTACTCATATGAGACAAAATAGTATACAGATAGCCTAAGAAGACAAAACACTATGACTCAAAAGTTTGGGGTAAGACCAACTCGACAACATCCAATTGATGACTCTCGACAACATAGGATACCAATCTTGGTACTGTGCTATGGTGTCCCCATATTGCTTGATAATGCTCTTCTGATAGTAGACTCTTTCCTCCATAAGTTGTGGTTATATGTTCTTGGAACCCTTGTTCAACTCATCTTGAAGCATGGAAATCATTGTATTGCCTATGCTAGGACCACCAATGTACTTCTGTATTTTTTGTGCTCATCTCCAACTCATTGTTGGTGGCCTCTTGCCTTAGCTCCATCATGTACCTATTGATCTCTAGTTTGACATGGTTCTTCTCCTTAGCTAAGGTGAGGGAACCGATTGACAAGATATTGTGTGGTCTCACCATGACATCTAAACTCTTAAACAACCATGCATATGAATCTTGTATGTTACTGACAAACGAGGTGAGCTTCTCATTTTTTAGGATCTACATCTAGATATTTGCTTTGTCTACCTCTACATGTGGCTTCATCATCTTGAGCAAGCGAAGCAGGGCTCCTTTGTATCTCATTTTCCATTCTTGCACGTGGGCAATAATAATTTGCATGTCTCTAAGAGTTTCGACAATCTTTCTCCTCTGCCACTAGAAACCAAATATATGGACAACCACCTTATGCATGGTGACAAATCCATCATAGAGTTTTTACATGTTTGCCTCAAGAGTTGATACTTCAACAAGCATCCCTTCCCTAATTTTTTCCATTGTACATACTGCAAATTGTTTTTCTTTCTACCTCATCCCTTCCATGTTCTTTTCCATCTGTTAATTCTCTATGAACAATAGCTTGATATTTGAGCTTGTGGCTCCTACATAAACCATAGTGACGTCGACCATGGTGATTGGATGCTTCCTAACATCTAGCATTATCACCCTTTCCTTCATAAATGTAAGTGACATGTGATCAACAAAGAAATTATTTCTCTATGCCTGTACAATCTTCTATTGCAACTCATTAAATGACATATTGTACAAATCCATCACGAGATCATCATCAAGGAGGACAAATTCTCCTTACTCGTTTAGGATTGGTACTAAAACTGGAGTTGGTGGAGACTATGGGGAAATCTCAAAAATTTCTTGGTATGAGGTATGTATGTTGGTCCTGTGCCTCCTAGCCCAACTCCATGTCTGTTTCTTCAACCATTTGCTCAATCTTCTAAGAAAGCTCCTGATCCTACATCTGCTCACACTCTTCTTCATCTACTAGTTGTTCTGACTCCTCAACCTATATAGGCATAGTTTTCTCTGTCATCCTACCTTTCCCCTCTTATTGTTCCTATTTCTGCTTCTCATCCTCTCTCTCCTTCTTAGATCCTGTTCTTATTTTAACTTCTCCTTTGTATCCTGCTACTACTTCCTCCAACCTTTTCTTCTCTCTTTCTTCGTTCTTCTTTATTTATGTATTTTTTTCCTCTTTGCCTCTGATAGCAAAGATTATTTTTCAATTAGACGATCTTCATTGAAGTTGTAGGTTTTCTCAGCCTCTGGGTTCTTGATAATCTTCCTCTTACACTTGTCTTGTGTCAGTTTCCTTCTTATTGATGTTGTTGTTGTTGTTCCTTCATGTGGTGCGTCTGCCTATAAAGAAGCTTTTAATTCTATGGATATAATGTCTAGTTCATTTAACATGGAGTGGTTGTAATAATACCTCTAAGGGACCTCCTCTACCCAATGGCATGCCCCATGGATCCATGGATAAAACACCCTTGCATAGTGGTTCTTGAAAATATAATGGGGATCATATGGATTGTAATATGTCATGCCAAAATCAAAATTCACTATCTCGTTGGCTTTGGCATCTGCATATTCCAAGATATAAGCTCATAAAATCCAATCTGTAAAGGAAGAGCAGGGCATGCTGCCTTCTTCCTCTTATGCAGCCCTGCTGATAACCCTACGAACATGTGATATGCAACCCCTTGCATGACCAACTTGTCTGTGGCATACCTTGATAGAAAATGTGGAGGATTCTCTTTGCCAAACCTCTTGATGAAGGTACCACCGGGTGAGGGATACCAATCTGCAATGTTAAGTATGACCACCATTGCTTCTTGGGACATGCAAGGTGGATCCTTTAACTTGTACGCTAGGCTGATGAAATGGTTAGCTAGCCTCACCATAACACCTCAGTAGCTGCACTCGGAAAGAAACTTGGAATAAATATTGATGGCATGGTCTTCTGGTGTCCATATCCAACCTGTGCCAGGAAACTCATGTTGGACAATTGATGGGCCTCTAAATTAGATATGAATTAAGGCCCATGCTTCTAAATTAAACATAAATTAAGGCCTATCACCATCCTTCAGCACATTAAACCTCTATTTTTGCATTAGATATTGTATTCTTAA
This sequence comes from Pinus taeda, assembly GCA_000404065.3. Taxonomy (NCBI): domain Eukaryota; kingdom Viridiplantae; phylum Streptophyta; class Pinopsida; order Pinales; family Pinaceae; genus Pinus; species Pinus taeda. The sequence goes on along the minus strand of APFE030432599.1, from coordinate 32,494 downwards.
CTTTACTATATTCATTAGGAAGGTTTATGAATAATTGCATATTTGTGCCTAATATTATTTATTTTTGTGGAATATTATGAGAATATTGGGCAGATTATGAATATTTGAAAGACAAGATAATTTAGGGACTTTCTCCCTACTATAGGAGGATCACTATTAAATAATAAATCAATAAGATATTATAGAATTATGGTAGAGTTTGTGGAACTCCAATGATTGAGAAAATCTAACATTGTGTTCCCTACCATTTAATGCATATTCCTAGTATTCGAAACCAGATCTGCTAATCAAGGGATTTTGGTGGGGAAAGCCTCCTCCATTTATGGGGAATGATTCCTAATAATTTTGTATAAGTACTAGGTCGAATTTTCTTCTAGGGGAACATTTTCATTAGTGTTATTGTGGAGAGAACTCGTATTTCTGCAGCTCCATTGTATTTTTTTGTAGGGATGTAATTGTATTAACGAAAATAATGAAGATTGGTGTCATGTTTAGCTTATAAATATTGTTCTCCTCCATAGGTCTCTGATCTTCCTTGGGCTTGGCCATCCCAAGAGCCTCAGATCCCTTTTGTATAATTTTTTTTTATTCTTTTCACTTCTTATTCACATGCATCTCTTGTTTTTATTTCATTCTATTTCTGCAATTAGTAATAATGATTTCTTGTTGTACGATTTGGTTAAAAGGTTGATGTAAGTTATTTTGCAGGATCACATGCATCATTTCATGCTTTGAAAATATTTGGAAGGTCATAATAATCATTGAGCTACTTGGATTAGCTTTCTTATTCCCAAATCTAGATTTCTGGAACTCATTTGTGGGAAAGAACAATAAATTTATTCTATTTCTTAGATCATGCTAACGAGCTTCGATCAAGTTGGTTCCACTTGAATTAGATCACAAGAAAATACTGTTTCATAACAAAAATTACCCTATTGAATTTGCACTTGATTAGATTAGGAATCTTATTGATTTACTAACTCACTAGTTCTTGAATTTCTAGATTTTCAACTACTAATTTTTTGTTATATTTTAGCGTTGGTTAATAAAGGTATTTTTGAGTGATTCCACTTAGAATGGGCACCTAAGACCTCCTAGTAAATAAAAAAAATTGTATCATCCAATTTAGATTTGATTTTCATGGTAATTTGATGAAGTATAATTTCTTATAGTAAATCTGTAAAATGGTGTAGTAAAATAAGGTATCGTGTAGGATAACTAGTACATCCTATAGGAAATCCTGTAGTGGCCTATCTTGAGCCTGAATTGAGAAAAATCATCATTGAAGCGTGGATTAGGCCTCTACTGGACCACCATACCATCAATACCATTTTAACTCTTTTCCTCCATACCTGTCTTCCCTTCCAAAGAAAAAATGGAGATTAGCATTTGCATTTATAAAACAAAAAGATTAAAAAATGAGTTCTTTTATATTTACACATGTACACAACAGTTTGTACTTTGTAGATTAGATTTCATGCTTAGATTATTTGAAACAACACATGTGACAAGTAGGGTTAAAATAGGGTTCATTTGCAAGCAAAGTGTGTTAATAAGTAGATAGAGGATTTCATGTTACTTTACAAGAATTTCTAAATTTGGTCTTTCATTCCTACAAATAGGCAACATTTCTCTTCTCTCATGATAGAAAATGACGGAAACATTGTATGCTGCACATATAGTTCTGATATATCTTAATTTTGTATGAAAACTAGGTTGATATTTAAATTTAGTAGCCTTGGGAGTTTCATCATTCTTGTTGCAATACCAAGGCTCATCACCTTTTGGTGCCATTGTCGGGGAGGTGTCAAAGTATGCATTGTTTTATTCCATAGTTCATTCGTTTCTTTTTACATTTTGCAAATACCAAAAATATTTTCATTAGGCATATTTCATTTCAAAAATAAATGATTTCATTGCATTAGTGTTTTCATTCATAAAAATGAAAAAAATCTCCAACACTAACCCACCCTCCCATTTGATCACATGGTGCAGTAAGAGCCACATCAACATCCACTTTTGCAAGCACAAGGAGAAGAGATGGCAAATAATGCAAAAGAAATACATAGAGATTATGACAATGAGGAAGCTCCTCTTGGCTTTCCCATTCAATATATTGACAGTAGTGTGAAAATGAACAACATCCCTCTATCTTTTCATCCAAAATTTCATGCTCTAAGGTGAGAGGATCCGGAAACCTTTCTCTTTGAATTTGAAATTATGTGTAGATATTATGGTTAGTTATTAAAAACTCAAAAATTGAGATTATTTCTGGTAACGTTGAAGCATAGAGCTCTTAAATGGTTCATGAGTTTAGGGACTAATTCAATAAGAAAATGGAATGATATGAAAAATATATTTCTAGAAAAATATAAAGATCATGATCTTAAAGAAGAAATCTTTAGAATGAATCAAAGAAAATATGAGAGTCGTGATGATCTAATAGATGGGTTCACGTATAATGTTAAGAGGGAAAAACTACATCATTTAGGATCCAACACACTAAAAACTCGCTTACTTACAACAATTAAGGATGAATGGATTAATCTCCTTGATCTCATGAGTAGAGGTGATGTATACCAATTATTGTTTGAAGAAATTTGTGAACAATGCAAACACATATCAAGAGGAAAGACAAGAGTAGGTTAATCATCATCAAGGTTGGTAAGTCAAGCTAAACTTGGAAATTTTCTCGATAACTTTAAAACATAAATTATTAGCAATCTAAGTGAACAAGTAGAAATGTCAAGAATACAAAATGAGCATAAAGAAGATGTTGATATTCCTGTTGTCGATGCAGAATCACAGATGTTAAATGTTTCTCCTCATTACTAGGGTTGAAGGAAGTTCGCCAAGAGGACAATGAAGCAAGTCAATTGCTAATGCAGCTACGTTGTGTAGCTCCAAGAGGACCATGGTAGCATAGTAAACCTAATTAACAATTTCAAGGTTATGTGTATCCACATCAAAGTAATTGGAACACACCTTTCCTTGGTAACATTGGCCATCTCAACCCCAAAAACAACCTTGGCAAGAAGGCCGAGAATGAGCTTATGGGAGCCATCCACAAAATCCTCAATATTTTTTTCAATATCCTCCATACCCAACTCCATGCTATCCCTACCATTCACCTCCAGCACAACCACATGTATCTCAAATATCCACTCCCACTCAACTACCTGTACCACCATTTACAAACCCACACATTAAAGCAGTTAAGCCCACTTACAATGTTGACATACAACACTTCCAAACATCTCCTCTTGAACTCAATGATATTACCCATAGTTGAGGAAGAGTATTGCAAAAAGGAGATTATCTTGATATCATTGAAGGACCACATCCAGAAGAAGAAGACTCAAATGAGAAGACCGAAGAATCATGGGCTACACTTGATGAAGATTAGACATCAAAATCATAGATTGAGAAATCTCCCTCATGGTCACCATCAAATCCTCCATGTAATTAAGAGAACCATCAGCAAAAAGAGGAAGACCTGAAGGTCATGGTAGAAGAAGACATGAATAATGACCCAGATAAGAAATCAAACCAAGGGCATGAAAGTTATATTGAGGTTTGGTTCGAGACAGTCACTAAGTTGCAACAACACTCTCTTCTTCAATTTCATTTGATATAATCAAAGTCAAAGAAATTGATCACTCAAATCCAGGTACATTTCAAAGCATACATTTCAATCCTCCACATCAGTTTCTCTAACTTATTTATGTGCACATGGCTCCATTGGAAGTATTCTTATACATGAAAGTGATTTTGTTTTTTAAGTAGGGTAGGGTAGCAAAAAAAATTGAAAAATAAGAGAAAAATTAAAAATCTCAGGTGAAAACCACGTTGGAGGCACCTCAGATTGTCTCATTGATTGAAAACCTCCATGAGTCAGTTAATGAGTTGAAAAGATGAAAAAATACAAAAAAGAAAAGATCCTAGGTGAAAACCTCCTCGACACGGCTAGTAGGCCTAGAAGGAAAAAAAGGAAAAAAATAAAAAAAATCCTTGCTCCATGTATCTCTTTGATGAATGTAGCTGCTCTCTAACATCTATAAGGAACAAAAACCATTCCTCACCAAACAAATAAAATATAGGTCAAACTTAGTCAAAAGAAGTCAAATTTTGACTTTCTCCTGCTTTGCTCAAATTCTCGAACAAGACCAAGGCCATGAAAATCCATCACCCTCCTTTATTTCCAGCATGCAACCATCACTCTCAAGCTTTTTCCATTCAGTTTGCTTGTTGTCCTCACAAAACTATAGGAAGGCTCTGTTTTACTACAGGAAATAAAAATACATAGAACGAGAATTTATTTGTGTCATAACTTCAAAACCATGCATCCATTTAAAAAATTGTTTCATTGGAATATGCATATGGATGATGGAAACATGCCCAACAATTTTCAACAAATTCTAGTGCACGGTTTCCAAGAAATCAAGCTCCACCACCTTCAGTCATTTTTAGTTTTCTCGAGAACTGTGAACCCATTAACCAATTTTCTTTTATGTGGAGGTTTCTAATGATGACGGCAACATGCTCAGAACATTTACGGTTAATCCATTCTACTATTTGGGAGATATGGATAAAAAAAGTCTTCTAAGAGAGGTTGTCTTGAATTACTATAGGAGTTTCATGTAGTACTACAGGAAATTTTGAAAATCTACAGGAAAGGCAGTCTGATGGAAAAAATATGATGTAGACTTGTTTTGGTATAGGAGAAAAGGACATTTACTTCACCACATCTCAAAAAACACCAATCATGACCATGTCACTCTATGGCCATACTTCCACTCATTCCAATACCTATTTACCCTCAAAAAGAGAAAAGACACAAGTATTCAAAAAAAGGGGCACCACAATATCCTATTTGGAAGTAATAGAAGGCTGCAGGCCTAACCTTCGACACCATGATTGAAAGATGAGAAGCATAACTATAGGAATAATTAAACTCCCCCATATCTCAGTGTTACAAAGAAAGCCATCACTTGCACGTCAATAAGAAGACAACCCATTAGTAAAATAATATCAAGAAAAAAGAAAAATGCAGTCAAGAAGATGTACCTGAGTCATGAGAAGCACAACAACATCAACTCAGCAGCATCGTGCATGTCTCTCCAAGCACCATTTGGTAGGTATAGGTATGAAATATTCTTGACCTATTCTCTTAAGCATATTATAGTTACAATTTTTTTGTCAATGCATGAGAGATGATGTTTTATAAGCTAAGGCTGGTTAAGATGTCCCATCCGCCTTCAACTAGTTAATTGCAGCTCACTCCTTAACTCATGTAATGAAAGGTCAAGTTATGAATGGTGATGATTTGAAGGAATGAGAACAATAGTAAAAGATGTTTTTTTGCAAAGGCCAAGTCACTACAACACTCCAAGCCCTCCATCTACTTCATATTCACTATCTATCCATCATTCATTTATCCCATTTCATAATTTCAAGAGAAAACCCTATCTCACCCTAAAAATTTCATGCAAAAACAAATAGAGAATCCTCTCCATTTTCAAAAACCTACAACATATCTCATCACTCACATATAGTTAGAATACTCTAAAGGAAGAAAGAATGACTACTACAAGAAGGAAAAATGTTACTACAAGAAGGAAGAAAGAATAAATTGTGCTAAAACCCAATATGACAATGCCTAAGAGAGACCTAATAAAAAAAACTAACTCCAAGCCCATTAGGAAACCATCTAGGCCACAAGAGAGAATAAGAAGGCAACAAAAGGAAATGAGGCATCCACCATCAAAATAAAACTCAAACTGCAGCGATGAAAAGAGACTTTCTAAGAGGTCTCTAATCTCTTTCTAGCTTTTTTTCAAGGCCTAAAATATGTTATGGAAATGAGAGAAAGACATGAAAGTCGAGGTGAAGGCTTGTCCTAGGCTTATAATCTCATTTATGCTCAAAAAACGTTTCATGTAGTTTTAACAGGGTTTCCTGTATGTTTCTTTTAGTTTTGACAAGAATTACTACAGGGTGTCCTAGTTCTCATGTAAAGACATTGTGAAGGTTTCAGAGGTTTCCAAATGGTGGAACAAGGTAGCAGAAGGTTAATAAGGATGTGGAAGATGTTGCCAAAATGAAATATATTCAGGAACCATCTTGAATAAGGGGAAGAAGCAAAACTAATGGTCTCAAGAAACAAGGATTTTTCTTTGCACAAATATGTTTTTGGGCTTGTCCTTGCAGAATTTACAGCCGAGATTCTTAATGCACAAGAGAGATACCACTAGGGCCATGATTGAGGCATAATGAGGTCACTAAGTTGCTCAAAGAATGAGCAACACTTTCAACCGGGAGGTATGATGGGCCTCTAAATTAGACATAAATTAAGGCCCATGCCTCTAAATTAAACATAAATTAATGCCTATGAACATCATTTAGCACATCAAACCTCTCGTTCTGCATTAGATAATGTATTTTTAATATTAATATATTCATTAGGAAGTTTTATGCATAATTGCATATATGTGCCTAATATTATTTATTTTTGTGGAATATTATGAGAATACTGGGCAGATTATGAAGATTTGAAAGAGGAGATAATTTAGGGACTTGATACATACTATAGGAGGATCATTATTAAATAATAAATCAACAATATATTATGGAATTATGGCACATATTGTGGAACTCCAATGATTGACAAAATCTAGGAATGTGTTCCTTGCCATTTAATGCAGATTCCTAGTATTAGGAACTAGATCCACTGATCAAGAGATTTTGGTGGGGAAAGCTTCCTCCATTCATGGGGAATGATTCATAATCATTTTGTATAAGTGATAAGTTGAATTTTCCTAGAGGGGGATATTTTCATTAGTGTTATTATTGAGAGAACTCATACTTCTGCAACTCCATTGTATTTTCATGCAGGGATGTAATTGTATTGATGAAAATAATGACGATTGGTGTCATGTTTGGCTTCTAAATATTGTTCTCCTCCATATGTCTCTAAGATTATTTGGGCATGGCCATCCTAGGAGCCTAAGATTCCTTTTGTATCAATTTTTTTTTATTCTCTTCACTTCTTATTCACATGCATTTCTTATTTTATTTCTTTCTATTTTTGCATTTAGTGTTAATCATTTCTTGTTGTATGATTGGGTTAAAAGGTTAATGTAAGTTCTTTTGTAGGATCACAAGAATAATTTCATCTTTTGAAAATATTTTGAAGGTGATAGTAATCATTGAGCTACTTGGATTAGCTTTCTTATTCCCAAACCTAAATTTCTAGAACTCTTTTGTGGCAAAGAATAATACATTTCTACTATTTTCTAGAGCATGCTACAAGCTTCAATTGAGTTGGCTCCACTTGAATTAGATCAAAAAAATCTTCTAGTTAATAAAAAAAATTAGCCCATTGAATCTACACTTGATTAGTCTAGGCATTTTATAGATTTACTAGCTCACTAGTTCTCGAATTTCTAGATTTTTGACTAGTAATTTTCTGTTATTTCTTAGTGTGGGTTAACAAAGGTATTTTTGAGTGATTCAACTTCAAATGGCAACGTAAGACATCCTAGTCAATAAAAAAAAATCTCTTATCCAATTTGTATTTGATTTTCTTGGTCATTCGATGAATTATAATTTTGTATAATAAATTTGTAACATCTTATAGTAAAACATGCGATCCTATAGGAGAACTAGGGGATCCTATAGGAGAACTAGTACATCGTGTAGGAAATCTTGTAGCGGCCTGTTTTGAGCCTGAATTGATAAAAATCGTGATTAAAGCTGGGATTAGGCCTCCACTTGACTTCCATGCCATCAAGACCATTTTAACCCTCTTCGTCCATACCTGTCTCCCCTATGAAAGATCAAGTGAGTATTAGCATTTTAATTTATAAAAAAAAAGATTAAAAAAATGACTTCTTTTATATTTACACAGGCACACAAGAGTTAGTATTTTCTACATCATACTTCATGCTTAGATTATTTAATACATCACATGTGACAAGTAGGGTTAAAATAGGGTTCTTTTGCAAGCAAATTGTGTTAATAAGTAGATAGAGGATTTCATGTTACTTTACAATAATTTTTGAATTCAGTCTTTCATTCGTGTAAATATGCATCATTTCTTTTCTCTCATAAGAGCAAAGGAAGGACACATTTTATGTTGCACATATAGTGGTGATAGCTCTTAAGTTTTTACAAACCCCGGGTTGATAATTAAAGTTAGCAGGCTTGGGAGTTGCAACCTTTTTGTTGCAATACTGAGGTTCATCAAAAATGCTTTCATAAAATAAATACGTATATGTGTAGAATATCAATTCCTCATCCTTGGGGAGATTTTGGGGATTAGTCACATGGACTTTTAACTAATGACCCAACAGATCTGACCACTTTAATGGTTTTCCATCATTCATCAATTGGTCCAACAAAAATACCCAAATATATGGAAAGGTTGTCGTTCTCCCTTAACCATATAATATACATGCAAAGATGATCAAAACGAGTAGGCCTTTCTGAGTGACTTCGTCTTATGAACATGATTGGGTGTGGATCTGAACTTTGATGGCTATTTCACCCAATACTTTATAATATCTCTGGTATTTAGATATCTGTAGGTGGCATTGAAAAGTGTATCCATACAATTCAGTCACTGAGGTAAGTGATACATCTGATGATAATTCTTCATCCTAAACGTAGCAAGCTATGTTCCATCGACACTTCTCAATGTCATAGTCTCGGGATCTATGTGTGAGACAGTCCAATGGATGATCCCTGCACAAGGGAAGTCGAGGATTCTCCATGCAACCTTGTGTAACCCTCACTGATGGATATTGACATACACCTATCAATCCTCTAGATCTTCCTTGAGGTCCCCTGCAAATATATCCTTTATTTCCTTCCATGATAACCTCATGCCCTTCTAGATGAACAACTGAGTGTCTACATAAACTGGTAAATTCACTGAAACCTATTGAACTAGTTCCCTAGTGTACTTTCAATAGTATTCTTCGATGCAAATCTCTTGGAAGCCATGTTATCTATAAATGTTGGAGAGTTTCTCTACAAGTGATGTATCTGGAGACATAGAGGACACTCATGGCATGCAAATATATTAGCTTGAAACCAAATGCACTTCAAGAACAGAGCAAACAACAATCTGGGAAATTGCTGGGAAGAATTTCACAATATTGGCTCACAGAGGTGATTAGGTGCCAAATGGTTCTATGCATTTCCTAGTCCTAGCTGCTAGTGAGGAGGTGTTGCTGAATAGGATTGTGCAATGTGTGGTTCAGTGTGGCTTAGGCTAGCTAGGACAATTCGAGTGGCCAAGGGTTAGGATTGACTCTTGGAACTGTGTAGTGCATAGTTGGAGCTAGGCCTTCGTAGCCTTTGTGAAATTCCTAGAGGTAAGGCAGAGCCTTAGATCTAGAAATGCATAGTGCATGCCAAGGAGAAGTAAGATCCAGGCTAAGGAAGCTCAGATCTGCCTAACGGGAACATGAAAACAAGAATATCTCAAGGTGGAAGTGAAGGTTGGTGTAGGTGTTAGTGAATTATGATACATGTAATCAAAATGGGTGCAGGAATCAATCAAACAAAAGAACAATAAAGCATGTTGAGAGAGTCATTTAAACGATGACTGTTAGTGCAAGAATTGTGTAATGGATGCGACACTTGGGAAAGGAAATGAGAAAACCAAAAAAACACTTATACAAGCTAAAAAAAATCAAAAGGCCAACATTCGGTCAAGAAAATGAGTAAAATAATGATCTCACAAGACAAACCAACAAAAGAGACAGAAAAAGTAGCAAAAGGCTAGAAAAACAAGACTTACCTGGAAGAGTTACGATGATTGTGTCGAAGGTTCCTGGATCTCAGGAAATCCAAATCTCCCATATCAAATGTGCACATGAGCTCTAGTGGCGCCCATTAAATAGATTTTGTAAATTTAGGGCTTATGACGTGAAGGCCAAAAATCTAGGAAATAGCGACACTTGGCTGAAATTTCCAAAAGTAGCTCAAGTGCCACCTCCGACTTCTAGAATTATATCCCTATTTTCTATGGATGTTTTTTTCTCTTTCTTATTTTCCAGTTTTTTGGGAAAAAATGCCATGCATGCCCGGAGAGATTATGCAGTTCCAAGGAGAACTAGATAACTCACTAGGTCATGCATTGGGCAGCTATTGAGGCAAAAGCTTCTACGTAATTCCTGGGGTGGGTGAGTCAAAATAGAATGAGTTGCTGTAATTTTAGGAGGGGGCTCTAAAACGAAGCATAGGAAAATTTTTGGAAGGTGGTTGCAGCCACTGGAACAATAAAATATTTTAAATGTGTAATTATTTTATATATAGAATCAATTTTATATATAAAACTAACATATATAATCTACTTAATATAAGAAAAACATCTAAAATTATTGTCACTGCTTAAATAAAATATTCCTAAGATATAAAGATAAATATTTAACAAAACCTCTTTTAATGCTTACTACTATGACTCCAATACTATTGCAATGGCTACAAAAGAAAAAAATCAACAAACACATCTGTGATTTTCTATCACTTCCTATATCAATATAATGATATATTTGAAAATGTAACCTAAGTTCTTCCTCTAAACTCTTGTTGCATTTGAGTCACTTCCTAAATTAATACAACTTCTTTAGATAGATGATCAACATTTGAGTTTATATATATATATGAAAAAAAAATCAAAATTACTTTTAACCTTCATAAATAGATTTCTAATTGGAACTAACATTACAGTCTCAATTTTAAATTTATTGCCCATAAAATATATTAATAACTTGAAGTCTCCCAATACTCATTAATATTTTTCTATTAGTTTTTTCATAAAAATATAAAATTCGTGAAACTTAATTATTTTTTACTAACTATTTCGAAATAATAAAATGTATTGATAAGAAAAAATTAATCTCCCGTCCATCATATATATTTATCTCTTTGGTATGCCCCTATGTCAACATGTCTTTTCATAATTAAATTTGTGTTACTTTAATATTATATAATGATTCTTTTTCAAACATTTTTACCTACCTTTAACAGCTAGCTTGGTTTTATGGGAAACTTGTGTAGTTGTCATATAAGACATTGAAATATCAAGTTGTCAAATAATGCAAGGTAAAGACTTATAAGCATTTGTAGATGCATTAGTTATTTAAGAATATAGACATCAAACAATAGCGAATTAATTCCATTTGTTCTGTAAATTTTTGTTAGAAATGATATTAATGCAAAATAGAAATTTCATTGTCTTAACTAAACACTTGCTTGATCTTAACTTTGAGAATTCAACTATATAAGTCTCCTACTTAAAAACCTAAACAATTTTATTTGTTTTCATATTTTGATTTATTTTTTAATATTGTAAAATAAAAACTTAAATTCAAAAGTTAAAAAAAATCCACAAAATGTAATCTTGTAAATCATAAATTTGAATCATTAAAAAATTTTAAGATCTATAAATAGACATGCGGAGATTTTTTTTTTTTATATTTTTATTATCCATTGCTTTTCAAATAAGAAGCAAGTACTAAAAAACCCCACATATTAAACTTGTTTTATATTATTATATTCACAAAAGGTAAAAGCAAGTACTAAGAAACCCCACATATTAAACTTGTTTTATATCATTATATTCTCAAAAAGTAAGCTAGATATAATTGCGATTATAAAATTCGTAAATTTTAATTATTTGATGACTAATTGATACGAAGAATAATAAGTATTAAAGATTAATTTTTCACATTTACCAATTTTTTATATAGTTATGGAATTATTTCTGTTAAATTAAAATCTGTTAAATTAAAAAATAAAATCTGTGGGCAAAATAAAATAAATATAAAATTTACAGATTCTTACCGACACTTAGGTTGAAGGAAGAAATAAACATAAAGTTCATCTTTCTCAATCTATAGGTCAGGGTTCCTTATATTCTCCATTGGACACAATGGAGATACATAACAACACCTCCTTTGTGCGGAGAAAAATATACGCCGATTAAGGCTTCCTTCACTAAGATGGGTTCCGAAGAGTATGACATTCCAGTTTTAGATCAAGGAAATGCTGCATATATCCCATCAAAGTAAAAGATGAGTTCATTTACCAAAGTAACCTATTTATCTTAAAAAAGAAAATAAAGTTATTTTTTATTTTGTAAAATAACTTATGATAATATTTATATTAAATATAAATATTTTGTTGAAATGTATATATATTAAAAATAAAAGCTCGATGGTGAAAGGTTCTAACATGTAAGGAAAGCTTTGAAGTTCCTAGGATGTAAAGAGAGATCTCAATTGTATGAATAAACAACGATCAAAATGATAAAAAAGAGCTATAAAAAACTTTAAATTAATTTTATAGAAAAATTTCATGAACTTTTTTACATAAACCACTACTTTAGTTATATAGATAACCCATGATTCTGAATTTTTTTTCCAATTTTATGAATACAAATTAAGATAAAATATTTATTCATATTAATAGTAATTTTCATGTTAAAATTGTAATAAGTTAGATATTGAATTGGTATTTCATTACTAAAATTTAGAAAAATTTAGAAAAATGTCATGCCAGGTAACTCCTCAAATGAACTTTGTTTATTCATTAAGATTGTTTATGGTTATATACATGAGGGAGTGACTCTCAGGTTTCACTTCCGGATGACTCTTCCTTTTCCATTTATTATTTACATTATTTACAAGTCTTCACACAATCCCCATGATTAGGTGTCAACATTCCCCCTCTTAATCTGAAGGGATGTTGGTGAGTCCAAGCATCGTTGTGAATCTTTCAAGCTTTTGTCTTCCAGGAGCTTTGGTGAAGATGTTTGCAATCTTCTCATTAGTGGAGAAATGGCGTAGATAGATTGTCTTAGACGTGGCATGATGTCAAATCAGAAGATATTTTTTATTAATGTGCTTTGCTCGATCATGGAACTTTGTGTTCTTGGCCAACTTTATTGTAGAGGTGTTGTCAATCATGAGTGGAGTTGAATGTACTTGTTTTACCTGCAAATATTTGAGAATTTTTGCGAGCCACCCAATTTCTTTTGTTGCCTCAACTGTTGCCACATATTCTTCCTCTATTATGGAATCTAATGGAACTGATTGTTTGCGTGATCTCCAAGAGACAGATCCTGATCCAAGACTCATAGAATTTTTAGAATTGATACCCAGTTTCTTTGTCTCCATCGAAGTCTAAATGAGAGCATCTAATCAAGCTGAAGTCGCCAAGTTGTGTATACCTGAGTCCAAGGTCTTGATTTCCCTTCAAGTAATTTAGAACTCTTTTTGGAGCAGACCAATGTCCCTCAGAAGGCTTTGTCATAAACCTGGAGAGGATTCGTACAACAAACGAAATGTTTGGTCTGGTAGTAATCAGGGAGTTGAGACTTCCTACAAGCTATCTATACTTTATTGCATCCTCAAATTCTTTTCCTTCAATGGATATGAGATTTATGTTTTGTTCCATTGGAGTAGTTAGAGGATTGCACTCAGTCATGCCAAACATGTTCAACATATCTCTAATGTACTTCTTTTGAGAAAGAAATATAGACTTCAGACGTTGAGTTTATTCAATACCAACATAGTAATGAACATAGCCCAAATCAGTCATTTGAAAACATTTCCTCAATTCCTTATTTATGGATGCAATGTAGCTCTCGTTGTTCACTATCATCAAAAGATTATCTCCATATACCACAAGATATACGACTATTTTTCTAACTTTATTAACAAACAAAGTTACATCATCAAGATCATAATGTTTGAAGTTGAGTTTCAGAAGATGCTCAGTCAACTTTTCATACCAAGCTTGAGGTGATTTCTTGAGGCCATACAAGGATTTCACAAGTTTTCATACTTTATATTCATGTCCTTCCAAAACAAATCCTTCAAGCCGGGATATAGAACCATTCTCTTTTAGATCTTCATTCAAGAAAGCAGTTTTTACATCCATTTGATGGACTTTCCAACTGTTATGAGCTGCTAGGGAAAAGAGTTTCCAGATGGTAGCCCATTTTGCTGTGGGGGAAAAGGTATCCTCATAGTTGACCCTTCCTTTTGTGCAAAATCTTTTGCCACAAGCCTTGTTTTTTGCTTGTCAAGTGAGTCATCAACTTTATAGTTGTTGTTGTAGACCCACTTGCAGCCAATTGGTTCTGTTCCAAATGGAGGATCAACCAACTTCCAAATGCCATTCTTTCTCAAGCAATCATACTCCTTTTGCATAGCTTCTTTCCATTCATCATGAGAAGCAGCTTCTTTGAAGGAATTTGGCTCAAAAGTTGTAGAGAAATTTAGTTCAAGATCATAAGAAACATCCATATCAACATGTGAATTAGAATCATCTACATCATCTCCATTTTCCTAGTTGAATTTCTTGTTCCTATCGTTCCAACCTCATCAGGATGAACAATTTCAAGTGTCTTTGTCAACCACTATTGGGGTCCTTTCTGAGATGGTCCAAGCTACTCAGTTGATTGAGTTGGGATTGAATCAAGATTGAGTCTCCCAATTTTATTAATCACATCACTCAAAGTATCATTAGTGGTTGGAGTTTCATGTGTGGGAAAGAGTGCTTCAGAAGAAGATTCCACAAATTGATCCAGTATATGAATCCCCCCTTCAATATGTGGAATTTGACTATCAAATTCTTGAAATGAGTTTGAATTTCCGAATATATCGAAGCGATCAAGTTTAAGCTTAAGAAAATTGCTAGCTTTGGAAGATTCAAGAAATATTACATCTCTAGATACAACAAAATTTTTATTAACTTCATCATAGAGACAAAATGCTTTGGAGGTATTTGAATACCCCAAGAAGATACAGTTACGACTCCTTGTACTAAGCTTTTTTCTATTTACTTTTGGAATCAGGGCATAGAAGGTGGAACCAAATATCCTGAGATGCTTCACTAAAGGAATGTAGTCATACCACATTTCATAAGGAGTCTTGTTTCTAATAGCATGAGATGGACATCTATTCTTTATATATACAGCACATAGAACTGCATCAACCCAAAACATCAATTTTACTTTCTTGAAAAACATCATGGCATGTACCATATTTAAGATTGTCCTATTCATTCATTTAGCTACTCCGTTCTATTGGGGATTATAAGGAAGAATTGTTTGACTTTTATCCCATGCTGGAAAAGATAGTTTTTAAATTCATTTGAAGTTTGCAGCAACAATGCTACCATAGTTACCACAGTTATAAAAGATACAGTATTAAAAAAATATTTAACGCACAAGCATCATATACTGTATACAAATACCACTCTCAATACACATGGGCAGCATGACCAAAAATGCTAGCTCTCATGTTGAACTAGAGAGGTCTCAAGCCTGCCACCTTTATCATGGAATCTGATCTCTAATAGTGTATCTCTCACTGCATCACATCCTATGGGTATCATCGATTTGGACCCCTTCAAAGCTTTCTTGACATCCCTTACCTCTACTTCAGATCAAGTAATCAATCACTGTAATACCATGACCGCGAGCATAGTTGTTAGCAATGTCCTCCGAGCAGCAATTCCAATGATTCAGTGAGGTGAAGAACCGATACCACCGAGCCAATGGAGGGTTGGAGGGCCGATGTTGGAGTGGTATGGGGAGACATAATTTCTACGATCAAAATGGTGTTGTGAATTCGTAAAATGGGTGACTGTCGGGGACAGAGAAATGCAAAGGAGCGATGTGGTATTCCTTTGCGCATTCAACAACATTTAAAGGAACATTCCGCAACATTCACGCTAGTGATACACAACTTTCCACACCAATGATACACACAGTATGAAGGGGATATGAGTATGGAGGCTAGAGGCCAGAGGCACGGTCGAGGACTGAATTCTACTGTGAGGTATGTGTGGAATATGGGAGGAGATGCGTCATTTACCCAACAATGTTTGGGCCAACGTTCACGCATGGAATAGAAAACGCATATGATAGTGTATGGAAGATGGGTTCAAGCCTCAAGAGGATGATAGAGGTGTCAGTTCTATAAAATAGAAAGAACGTAGGCAGGAGGGAGTTACAAGAGCAGAGAGGGAAACCAAAAATGGAGTTGGCTCTGCTACCATGTGAAGACAAGAGGTAACTCCTCAAATCAACTGTGTTTATTCATGAAGATTGTTCATACTTATATAGATGAGAGATGAATCTTGGGTTTCACCTCCTGATGGGTCTTCCTTTTCCATTATTTATTATTTCCATTATTTACAAGTGTTCACCCAATGCCATGATTAAGTGTGGAAGAAAATGTGCATCTTCTACACATTTAAATTTGAAAGTATAACCTTAAAATATACATTATTAATTATTATAATCAAATTAAAAATAATCACACAAAATAAACTAAATATATTTTTTACAAAATTCAATATATAACAACAATTTCAGCCCAACTATTTAAGATATTCATAATCAAGACACACACACACACACACACACACACACACACACACACACATATATATATATATTCCATTTTAAGCATAGAATGAATTTCACATCACCTTTATCTATAAACTAAAAAATGTTGTAATGATACGAAATATTTTATTTTGATTTATATATCTTTAACATTGATATATTTTTATTGATGATTCATATTGTTTATATTAATTTTTTTGAAGTTATTATTATTTTTTTTAAATATGTCATAACTATAAACCAAACGTTAATGAAGTAGAATATATCTATGAATATAGCATTAGTGTGTGTGTATGTATATATATATATATATATATATATATATATATATATATATATATATTTTGAATACTTTTTTTTAGCATTAAGATATATTTTTTTATTAATATATTTTATAATATAATCATTTTCATAAAAAGAATTATAAAGCACATATCAATGATATATATGTGCCTATATGTTATTAATGCTTTTTAATACCACATAGTTACATGGCAAAATATCTGAAATTATATTATTATGTAATTTATATTTACACTAAAATATCATGTGTTATTAGTCCCTGCTTGGGACTAATATCGATCGATCGATCGTTGACCTACCATTACTTGATACTTTGACCAGTTTTTTTTTTCAGTGTTTTCACATTTTAACCTAAGTTTGATGCTCCCAATTTTATTCAACAAAATTTTACTCAAAGTTTTTGGTTCGGCAAATGATTGAGGTCTTATTGCAGCCTTCACGTTGGCCGATGCAAAAATATTGAGGCAATCTCATCTTATCCAAAGTACCTTGTGGTAGGTTGTGCAGGCAAAGTTTGCGATATCATCTTATCCTAAGTTCTTTCTGGGGCCTATTCCACATTAAGCCAACACCTAATTTAGACATTTGTTCATAGAGATATTTGCATGTTGACCACCTGTCAGCGTATGGAACCCTGTCAAAGCTTATATCACAAGCAGAAAACCCTGGGAGGAGCCTTTCAACTCTGTTCCTAACTTCTTTGCTCATTGTTTCTCTCCTCCAAAGGAGGTCTTCGATCCGCAAGAGGGTTTCAGTGTACAATCGTCTTCAATCTTCCGCTTGTGGTTGGTATCGTTGGGTGTCGAGGCTACCTTTCCATACCATGATAGACCTTGTTGTTGTATTATGGTTCTTCTGATGGTCAAACAGGTTTCTATGCTTCAACAGTTCGACAACGTTGGGAACTTTCATTTATACGCTTTGTTTAGTAATGTTTAGCACATGTATATTTCTGTCCAGGCTATAGATACATTTGTATATTTTATGGAAATTTTGGCTTATTAAGCTTTTCTGGTTTTTGCAGGCTGCTAATTACCTAAACATAAAAAATCTGCTAGATCTTACATGTCGAACTGTTGCCGACATGATAAGAGGGAAAACACCAGAAGAAATACATAAAACTTTCAACATAAAGAATTTTACTCCTGAAGAGGAGGAGGTCAGGCGTGAAAATCAGTGGGCCTTTGAATGATTCTAGGGAATTGGTGCAAAAACAGTATATATATTTCTGTGCCATGGTTGTTTTCTTTTATTGTAGTCGAGAATTAGCCGAGAATTTGTTTAGAAACTATTAGTGGTAGACTTTTTTGTGTTTGGATTCATCAACTTCTAATACTAGACTGGCTTTGAAACTTTAAGGCCAATGGTTTGTTCTAGATGAATAATTTTGTAAAGATCTCAGAGCAACTGCTTCGGTAGTATTGGACTTCTTGGATATCTGATAAATATTGCAACTATTTTTCTGTCAAATGTGTAGTGAAATGGGCATTTTTCTGTCAACTGTGTAGTGAAATGGGCTCCACTTGCATGGTTTTAACATTTTGAATTTTTTTGAATTTATGTGCATTGGATGGATTTTCCATTTTTTATTTCCTTGTATTGCACGAATGAATGCGCTCAGTTTAGAGTGTTATTGCACGAATGAATTTTCAATTTTTTATTTCCTTGTATTGCACGATTGAATGCGCTCAGTTTAGAGTATTATTGCACGAATGAATTGCCTCAGTTTCGAGGATTATTGCACGTATGAAAGGGTCCAACTGTGTGGCATGCTAGTATATTTTCTGCTATAGTAATATAGAAGGTGGGGACTGACAAAAATGCAATTTGGTTTGGAACATTTTTCTCCTAAAAACTATTTTTCCAAGTAGAACACGTCGTTTTATTAAAAGAAAATTCACATGTCATATCTGGTTTTAACATTTAATTTTTTTTTTGAATTTATGTGGCCTGAATGGCTTTTATATTTTTAATTTCCCTGTACGCAGCTGTTCTTAGTTTTTGGTTTGCACATGTTTGCGGCCGATTGCTGAGCCCGGATCTTCCCGCTGGTCCCTGCCGAGGTGTTGCTTGGTTGATGTTCAACGGTTTTTTCTGCCGCTCCCTCTCCCGAGTGGTTGGATGAAGGCTTTTTGAAGACATTGTGATTGGTAAGTTTTGTGGAGGCCTCCATCCCTTTTAATTTTCCAGTGACTATTGCACCGGAGGAGGGGTGTCAGATCCCCTCCTGATGGTAGCATTCGGTGTTCAAAATTAAACACGTTAGAACCCTTAAAGAGGGAGGAGGGTTGCCAGATCTCCGTTTGATGGTACCATGCAATGTCCAACATTGAGCACGTTAGAGTCTTTCAGGAGGCGTTTGGCACGTGAAAAATAAAAAAAATAAAAAATAACATTATAAAATGCCATTTGAAGGGTTGTCTATTCAGCTAATATTTCTGAAAATTCAGGTTCTGGTTACGTATTACCCCTGCTCTTCGGGCTTGCTGCCGGCATCGGGCTCTAGTTGCAACTTGTCTCGATGCCTTGTTCTTTGAGTGTCCCTTAGAGTCACTCGAGTCTAGGGTGGCACGCAGTAGAGGTTGTTGCATCATTAAAAAAAGGTAATCGTACCCTGTAATGGAGGTTGTTACATTCTTATTTAAGGCAACCATCGAAAAGCCACAACTTCATTCCAAAAATCTGTGAGACTTATGCTACACGTTTCTTATCTTCGAATTTCACCTCAAGAATGAATAGATGTTGTAATTCTCCTTAAATTGCAAAGATGTCACGGAGCATTAGTGGGTATTTCGAAAATGGTTTAATGCTAATAGAATAGGAGTGCCTCAAGCATTCTCTTGAAACTCCATTCTCCATTTAAGATCATGGTAATTCTAATAAAAAAACTATATGTTGAAGAGGATAGCATATATTTGAAATTTTTTTAAGTATTTTAATCTATCCCATCAATCATCAATATAGACACAATCCACGAACTAATGCTTTGTAATATCTTGATTCATGTTGACAGTTTTTTACAAGTTAATATAAATTATATTTTTGCTAAACTTAGTATAAATTAGATTTATAATTTATTCAATATAAAATTGCTTTATAATAATTAAAATATATTATTTATAATAAGAATAATTTTAAATTCCATCGCAAAAGCTAAAATAAATTTCAATATCGATGTAACTTGGACTAATTTTTTGAAAGTTAATTTCCATTATTAGATGCAAACTCCCGGTTTATACATATATATTGTTTTTAAAATACTAACTTCTAATTGTGGACTCCTCCCAATTAGGGTGGAGGTTTTTGCAGGCGAAGAAGAAGAAGACTCTGGGACTTGCTCAATTCCTCATGTATCGTGCTGGAAGTTCAGCCCCTTTATCGGGTAGTTGAACTAGTCTAGGGTTTTTCTATCAAGGTTTTATGGCTGATGAGTTTCCGGAAGGATTTTGTCTCAACATGCTTGTTATTTATGTGCAGTCTTAATTCCTTATTTTGAATGTAAAGTTGGCCAACCCATAATGGCAGTATGTATTTGAGTTAGGAAAGACATTGCAAGGCCGATGTCTGTTCGTCTCTGTCCCGTTTAATGGACTTAGAGTGATCTAGGTCGGCCTTCGAGGATATGCTCTAGAGGCTAGTCTTTAGACTTCGATATTGACTCTTAGTGACTATTTGAAATATTCATATGTTTTAATCGTAATTATTTTTTTGATAACCTCATTGCTGATTTCCAAATGAAAATACAGTGTTTTCCACTTTATATAGCAATTACTGTAACTCTCTCTTCGAGTATTGTAATATTGTTCGTTTTATTTTTCTTCTTCTGAAAATAACTGCTTTCAATCCATTATTATAAAAAAATTACATATCTAAATACAAAGAAATTATTATAAAAAAAATTACATATATAAATACAAAGAAATTTAACCGTTTCTAAAATATTGAAAACCTAAAATCGAGTGTATTAAAAAATAATCACTATTATCGAATTTACATTAACATAAATTTAAAATTCCAACCTTCTTCAAGTGATAGAGTTGTGCATTATGTTTCCTCTTACCTTCGTAGTCCCATCTTGGATAAACCGAAAAGTCCTGCATGATATCATTCAACTATTCACTGATTAGATTTGTCTATTTGATACTTGGTGTAACTATCGTTAAAGAAGCAAAACAATCCACAACGCCTGTAAAATATTATCCAAGATTTTTTCAAGTACTGTTATGATAGTATGATCGTCCTGCGCAGCACCCCCATGAATTGATGTCAGCTAGCTTCTTTGCCGAAAGCACGAGAAATGGTGCACAAATCAAAAAAGGGCTTCATTCATTTGTGCTTGAGGGAGGCCATTCGCTTACGGCAAGGACTACCAGCTGCATGCAGCACTTGTTAATAAAAAAAAATTAAATACCATAGGTAACATTTTCATCATGTTGGATTCTAATATGAATATTCTTTTATATGTCACATTTCTATTCCATTTATGTGAAAAAGTAAAAACAAAGTTATAAACTAGATTATAAATTTGTTGGTTTCCAACGCATTGTCTCTCTGAAAGGTTATTCTGCATTAACTTTTTATTTTGTATTAAATATTTTATTTTTTTTATTATTTTATTATTTGTTAATATAAGAATTTTATCTAAATATTCTTAATAAATAATTATATTTTTTTAATTTTAAAAACATTTATATAAAAAGTTTAAAAAATTTATCTTAATCATGGATTTATCAAAAAATATATATTAATTTCATTATATAAAAACATATTTTTAAAATATAAAATTAAAAAGATTTAAATTTAAAAAAATTTAATCTTTTTAATATTACATCCATCATCATAAACAAATATAAAAAGCACTCGCTGGACAAAGTTATAAATACCATATGTAACATCTCTTTTAACAGGTAGATCATATAATGATTAAAATTCTTGCATTGGATGTAAATGAGGGTATCACATTATATTAAACTTTGTTTCCTCGGAACCTTAGCTTACTCAACTCGAGAGATAAAGTCTATGCTCTGTGGTGGGTTTATGTTATGAACTTTGTAATTTGTTGTCGGGTCCTCGATCGTATGATTTATTATTAGTTGTTATGCATTTTATTTCACCATGTCTACTTGCCAACTCTCGTTGGGGTCATATGACATGGCGTAAAGGCTTAAGAGTGAACCACAACATGAGAATCGAGTTCTCGCGAAGGCCAACTATCTTGCATGATTTTGTCCCCATACCGCACTAGCATACAACAACTAGAACGATCTACATTGTTGGATGCCTTGGGTGCTAATCCAACGATTATCAAACAAGTACGAGGCTGAAGGGGTGAGTACCCCTACCCTACCCCACCACCACGCTCTCATTTCACTATTGCTGGTAGTGGTTTTGTGGCAACCTTAAGGTTTTCTTCCAACTAATAGTGCTATGGTATCCTTAGGGTTTGAAAACTCGAATAGTTACTCACAATTATATATTCAAAGAATATTCTCTCACGCAATGTAATATAATGATGGTTTTTCAATTTATGTGTTTCTCGGTGTTTTGGTATTGCAAAACGTGGCCAGATTTCTCTTATTGAATGATATTATATTGCATCTTTACTATGTGGTTATTAGTCCTAAACTCTATGTGCTTTGTTAATATAATGTTGGTTGTCCAATTTATGTTTTTTTCGGTGTTTTGGTATTGCAAAATGTGGTAAGATTTCTATTATTCAATGAGATTAGATTATATTTTTACTATGCGGTTATTAATCCTAAACCCTAGGTACTTTGTTAATATAATGTTGGTTTTCAATTTATATGTTTTTTGGTGTTTAGATATTCCAAAATAGGGCAGGATCTCTACTATTCAATGATATTAGATTATAGTTTTACGATGTTGTTATTACTCCTAAATCCTATGTCCTTTGTTAATATAATGTTGGTTTTTCAATTTATTTGTTTTTCTATGTTTTGGTATTTTAAAACGTGGCAATATTTCTATTATTGAATGATATTAGACTATATTTTTACTATGTGGTTATTAGTCCTAAATCCTAGGTCCTAGACTGATGTTTTTCACATCTCATACAACTACTAATTGTTACATTCGTGAACCCTTTAAAATTCAGATACAAGTAGCTAGCCCTAGCAAAATGTTTATTGAAGCTTATCTTTAATTTTCAATTTCATGCCACCATTTCATACAAAGTTCTCGGTGTTAGGGTGTTATTTTCGCTTGACAATTTTTCCATTTTATACAAGAATTTGGGTCCACCGAGCATTATAATTGTGTTTAATTTTTAACATATTAACACTAATGTTAATAGATTATTTTGCGTTCAAATTTTATATATATATATATATATATATATATATATATATATATAGAGAGAGAGAGAGAGAGAGAGGATGTCGACTCGGTCTCAACCTAGCTCTCTTTTGGTTTTATTCCTATCGTGCATAGAATATTGTTTTCATTTCTGTTCACTTTAGGAGTATACATATTGCTCCTAGTGAGCATTGCTTCAATGCATTTGTTACTTTCTTATATATATATATATATATATATATATATATATATATATATATATATATATAGATATATGTTGACAATTTAATATTCTCGATTTATTAATTTTAATTGTACTAGATGTAACCCTTTTCATTAATTATAGAACATTTTGATATTGTAGTTGTTTAATGTGGAACATTAATATGATTCATTTTTTCAAAAAATGATTACTCATCCTAAAAATAACTTGTCGTTTTCTTTTATAAAATTTATCCTTATATTTTTTTCAATTATCATATAACTCTCTTTTTCGTAGATCTTTTAACAAAATTCTTTATTGCTTGTTTATTCTCTTCCTTTATAATTTACTACTAGTACTATGGAGGGTAGGAGGGACCTGGCTTCTACTGTGACTTACGTTCTCCCCTTCAACAATATTTAGGTATAATTATGTAAAAAAATAAGGACTCATATCAATTTATACTTCTGGTCTAATGGTAAAGCTCCAATTGTTTCTAAAACATATGTGCTAAGATTAATAAGATTTAACAGAATTCAACTATAATATCAAGAAATCCTTTTTCGTATTCCTTCACATAGATTCCTTAACAAATTCTATCAATTTATTACAAAGAGATTCCAAAACTACTTATATCATATCACGACATATAGTCAAGGTTTCATATATTTTATCATTTACAACAACAATTATGTTTTGCAAGAAAATATAAACATTGTAGAGTACTTATATATTAAGCTAGACTATAAGGCAATTAACAGAGAGTAAATACCACTCCTCCCAACAAATGGAAATGGAAATCATGTCCAGATTCTCCTCCTGAGCCAGCTTGTCACTCCTAGAATAGTTTCTTGACAATGATTAAACAATTTATGGTCAAAGGCATCAAGACTATACAAGTTCATCTAAAGAACAACAAACTCAAAAGTCTATTTTAGAGATTCCACTGGCTCCAAGCAGTCTAGAATACCCTAACTAGAAACGTCTTTCCTTCCTTCAACAATGTCCTATTATAGGTTCACAAGCTTAAAAATTCATTCTCCCCACTTGGACGTCCTCCATCAAGGTACCAAGTCTTCAGGGTTGCCTAAAGTTTTCTCTCTTCTCAACCCCTTCACTCCCTTGCCCAACTGATATTATTTATCTCTAAGGAGAATTTTTTTCATTGAATGTCTTTTCCCCATTAATTCCAAGACTTTCCATAAAATTTGTAAATAAATTAAAATAAATCTTTTAAACATTAAATTTTCCACTTGGCTTTTCACTTAGGCAATGATTTACCAACTCAATGCAGTAAAAGTAAATTAAATATTTACTTGTCACTGAGGGGTGTTATATCTTCCCCACCTTGGGTGAGACACCATCCTTTGTTTTTGCTTCTTCCTAGGCTTCCTTTTCTGGGCTAAAATGCTTTGAGTGCACTTTAAGCTAGGTGATATCTTGCCTCTATAGTAGAATTTCTCTCTTATTAAAGTTACATTGAGGTTCGATCAATAACTCTTCATTCTGTTCAACCTACTTTCACCATCATCAAGGATATCATTAGTTTCCATCAAGAAACCTTTATACATATACAATCATTTCAAATTCTATTATAGACACCATCAGTTGTTACTTATGTATCTAGCAAGGTTCATCAACATGATTCACAACTCCACAAGGGTTAGTAGCTTGCACTCATTAAGGGTCTGGAGCATCATTTGATCTCACCAAAAATAACACTTAATCCTTTTTTACTTACCCACTCGATATGCAAATTTCCAACGACTACATGACATGGTTCTACTATAGATTTCAGATCATGGAAGTATCAACTATTTACATGGTAATAAACTAGAGAAACCATCTACTTCTCTCTCTGTCTCTTTTTATAATGGATTACAACTAGTAGATTATCATATTGGGTAGAATTATTATGCTTTTATGTCCATTCAAATGGTTCATATGAATTAGTCAAGAATAAGTAGATTTTAGGATAACTTCCTTTTGTTGCGAGATTTTAGGATAACTTCTTTTTCTTGCCCTATTCCAGATGGCTGCATTGTTTCCTACTTTGTCCAAGTAGATTAATTATGTCCATCTTGGATTTTTTGTTATTTTCTTTCAATGCAATGCCAAGATTATAGTTTGCAGCATGCGTTCAATATTGGTCTCTTTGTCATAATGCATTACAAGTGGTCAATAAAAGTTGTACATAAATTTATTCCATCTATAGCGATGGAATTTTTTTCTCTTGCATTTGTATGCATATTAACTATCCCATGCTCCCATGTTAATATAATATACTTATTTTCTTATATATATTTTCTTAACATGTCATTCACTCCATTCAATAAGCATGTTACTTTAATACATTTAACCTATAGGGCCTTATGGATTGTTAAAAATAAACAACAATCTTAACCCAACATGGGAATAACTATTCATTTCACAGTAGTCATACTTGTTATCATCATCATTTTCTTTTCTTTTTCTATTTTAAAGAGAGATTCCGTTACCATGTCCCCATAATGGCTTGTAGCTAAATATTTATTCTTTAGACACCATCATAATTCCAGAATATCAAATATGCCACAACAAAACATTACCAAGGTTCCAAGACAATTGCTTCGGGTTACTTTTTTCATGGTAAGTATTATCCTTGTGCCTTGCTTAGCTACACTTGGTCGTATCCATATTAATTCTCAACCAATATTTCATGTAGGAATCCTAATTACAATTTTATAATTCAATTAATTTGTTTTTCCTTGTTGATGGTTCTATTTCTTTCCTCTTATTCTTTCCGAGTACAACCGAGACTTCAAAGCACATAATAAGATTAATGGAATCACTATGATGACTTAAGAACACAATTTGGAAGAGTATGAAATAATTAAATCAATAAAGGATAACAAGAAGTTCACGACACCAAATTTCGCAACAATATTTCTCTAACCAGGCTCATGCACAAGTTCCTCTTAACATTCTTCTTGGGGTTTACATCGTTCCGATTATGAAATTATTGATTAAGGTGTATGGGGAATCCTCCCCCATCTTCATCTTCCATTCCTATCAACTTTCTCGACACCTCATCTTAGTGTGGTTATATTGACATATTAATTATGTAAGAAAAATTCCATTCTAGTCAGTGATTTGGCCAAAGTTTGTTGGTGTTTGTAGAAGTCATATTTGAAGTACTTATCTAGGGTAACATTAGTAGGTAGCATGTTTCCCTTTCCATGCCAACAGGTAAAGGTAACACTTTTGCTAATGATCTATAATAATTCTTTTTATTTGAACTTTAAATTTTGTTAGATTGAGATGTCGTATTCACTTAGTTATCTTACTTAGCTATCTGTTCATTTCTAACAATCATTTTACATGAACCCACTATCCATTCTTGGAAATATTTAATACACATGTTCATTTTCCCGTTTACCTCATATATATACACATATACATATATTATGTTCTCCTTTCTAATTTATGATATTGGCAAAAATTTTCAATAAAATGCATCAAATTAGTAAGCAGTTGGTTAAGGGTTTCCATCCTATTTACAATTGTCTCATTTATCTCATTTATATTATATTTCATATTATATTATTATATTTATATTAAGAATCACCAATGTGTTTTGG
>APFE030432597.1:12047-23832 GCA_000404065.3 Pinus taeda | reverse complement strand
GTTTATCTTTTCCTAGCAATTAAAATAACTATGTTAAGTTGACAAGGAATTTGTATGAGCATGGTTCATTTATGTAATGAGAGAAGGTTTTATCAAGTGTAAATCATTCTTAGATTACATGTGGTTGTAACACAATATTCATAATATAATATGTATTCATGCATATTTTCATCATAGGTAGATATTATCTCATAGTTAATAATTGTTGGCTTAATACTTCATTCTTAAATCATTTATCTAGGGTGATTTACTATTTCCCTTTTTATGTTTCAACAACTTAACCACTATGCATTATACTTTACCAATGTGATGATTATGTCAATCATGTTCTTTTCTTCTGCAGATTACTCCCCTTTTATAGGGATTCAGATGGTCACATATTTAAGGTTGTTAACCTGAATTAACCATGAGCTGCATTATAATTCCAACAATTCATTAAACTCAAGACTCTTTCATGCCATGGATGGTTGACACCTTTCATAAACCAAATGATAACTACAATATTGTTATAAGGCTATAATATTGTACACCCATGTGTTTACATGGAAAACTCATATGCCTCATTATTATGTGTAGAGTTTTGCATGATTATTTCCACAACAAGTTTATCTTGATGACCCCTTAACCAGGGTTATGATAACAATATTCCAAACAATCCATGACAATTCATGAGTATATGTATCATACAACAATAAAATAATGTTGCAAACATGGAATTCCTGTATTGAAGCCATCGATGATGAAAATATCATGATGATATATTTCAATTACATCAATGTTTAAAATTCTCACAATCTTTCTTAGTCAATATTCTCATAACATGTTCAAAATAATCTGCTAACCATATCCTACCAATAGGGCATGTTTTCTCATGGTCAGCACCTAACAAGGTAAGTCCTCATCCATAGCCATAGTAGCTTACTACAATTTGTGCATAAAATTTGTCATAATAGTAATTATTAATTGTTATAGCTTGCTAATTTTACTATATCCACTGTTCTTTATCCTATAAAGATTCTAGAGTGGATGATTATTCTATCATCATCACACCATTCTCACCATAGATATAATATCCTATGGCATTGAACTTGCCTCACCATTTGTTTTAAGGTAAATAGCTATGTAGGCCTTAATGACTTGGTTATAAGGATTTTAATATAGCAGTAGGAATTAATACCTACTTAATGAATCCTCCAATCTGACCATAATTCTCTCAAGGTGCGATTAATCAATTTTTTTTAAATATGAAAATTTCTCATAGTTTGCATCTTGGTGTTGCTTTTCATAATCACTTAATACTTCATGTACACTAAAAAGCTTCTGAATTTTAACTACAATGGTAGATTTATTATAAAATAAATCAAGTAATATCGATCTCTTAAATGCAGGCCGCACATGCGAATTACACGAATGTTAATAACAACAACACAATACTCACAAGTTCTTTTGGTGTAGACATGACATATTCATGGGTGGTACACCTTCCTTCCTTGGTACATGATAATTTATGCTAAATTTTACGTGAGATATTACTCACAAGTTCTTTTGGTGTAGACATGACATATTCATGGGTGGTACACCTTCCTTCCTTGGTACATGATAATTTATGCTAAATTTTACCTGAGATATAATTCAAGTGACTAAAAGTTCTATATATGTAAAAGTAAATTCCTACATACTTGCATCACGTTCCACTCTTGGTGTAGACATGACATATTCGTGGGTGGTACACCTTGCTTCCTTGGTACATGATAATTTATGCTAAATTTTACCTGAGATATAATTCAAGTGACTAAAAGTTCTATATATGTAAAAGTGAATTCCTACATACTTGCATCACGTTCCACTGAAAAGATAATTTCTTTCAGAGTTCAAGGTATACATAAATACCCACCAAGTACTAACTTTTGAATAATAGTAAATCATAATCATTGGTGCTTATCCAAATGATAAGTTCAACAGTGAGTCCAAGAGGTGTCTCAATTCCTAACATGGAAGGGTTCCTACTTATTAAGTAGTGACCCCAACACCTTTTCTGTATCTCCACATAAATTTTATACACATAGATTTTTATACTATTTAAGAGTGACTTAAAATCTTAACACCATATTCTTTTCATTTAGCCAAGTGGCTACATCATTTTTGTACGAGTGTCAATTTTCTTTTTTATTTTTATTTCGAGAAGAAAACAAATATACATATGCAGGTGCGATCCTGTCACTCTAAAAAAAGCATGTGCATGCTTCAGTTAAACAAATATTACATGTGTTTCTTATATCATAACCTTGTTTTCATCAAAGTTCTAAATAATAATAAAAAATCCATTCACACATCTACTCTTACGAGAATATCAATCATAAATTTAACATCATTTTTCTTTTCAAATGGTTTCTTTCCTTTGACAACTTCTAGCAATAATATCAAACATTGATAGAAAGCACTATGGTTGGAGGATTATTTCCATACATTTCTCCTGCCATTTCTATCACTCCCTCCTGCAACCTAATAGCCTCTTTTGAATCACAGATCAAACTTTCCTTTCGTCTCCCTCTAGACATGCTAGAAGGTGAGAAAAATAAAATGAGATCTAGTTTCTTTAGTTCTACCCATCATACAGACAAGTATAAGATTAGTGAACATGGAGGTTCCAACTCTAAAAGTTTTGTCATCGCATGTTTCGCATATTTCGCATGTTTCCCTACATCTATAATTTCATGAATTCTGAAGGCATTGAGCACTGCTCCCCACATAGTTGCATCAAGTTCGAAAGGCATCTTGTCGACAAGGCCTCTACCTCATTCAGCCTTAGAGGTTGTCCAAGGAGATCAATCTAGTATGATTTTGGTGTGATCTGATAACATCTAGCCATGGAATCGAAATACGCACAACCCTTTTCAAACTTACTTGAGTTCTACAGTCTTAATAAAAACGTATTGCAATCTTAATGAAAGTGGCAGTGACAATATCTTATATACGAAAAATGCGTAATTCCATTTCACGTTCCAACTATGTTGTCAAATTTATTGTGTCACAAGCCAGATAGGTAGGTAAATCCCAGCTATTGATTATGAGGATCATAAACAAATTATAATGTTTTATGGCTATTAAACCTTCAAAACCCACCAAAAGGAATCTAGACGTGAGATAATTACCATCAAGTCAAAATTACGGCAAACAATTATGATTGAGAAGAAATAATACTCCCAAGCTCTTCTTCAAATAAGCCTTTGCTTTTTTCCCTTTCTCCATATCCCTTCTCCAAAATGAGAACTCACAGTGACTTCTCCTCCACTCTTAATCGCTCACTTCAGCGAGGCTATTAGGGCGGAGTGAAGGAATAATGGACAGTTAGCTCCATGCTCGAATTCCAACAGTTTCTGGGTATCAGGGCATGATAAGGATGGACGTGGCAACCTGAATAAGTCTTAACAATTCATAGATATGGCTACGAAATCATTTTAGATGCTGGAAAATCCCTGTGGAATATGACATCCAACCCATCAAAATTTGTCAAATATTGATAGAATTTCTTGGCTGGTCATTGCTATATAGAAAATCATGTAACATTATTTCTGTTCAATTATTCTTTTAAGGGTATGCTCATCAGATCCACAACCACATGAATGATCCATAACCAGAACCACGACCATGGCTATAACAGTCATGTCATAATGTGTGATTGATACAGACGTATCCATAGTATATTTACAGAAAACTCCACCTAACATAGTGAACAGAATAACAAAATAAATTTATATATACCTTTGATAACGTGTATCAGGTTATAGGATCAAAATTTAGAATTCCAATCCGGTATCATGATAAAAAATAACTGGAAACAACTTACCTTTTCCAACTCTATGAGATTGCAACAGAAACTTTTGAGCATCATTTGCTACATCTATCACCTTCCATAGGGTACCAGAGGTAAAGAAATCAGAGGTTGTCCTGGCCTTGACTACGTTTTTATTTATTTCTGAAGTGTCGTACTACCATTGGGAGCATCTTCTCCATGGCTTCCCTGATTTGTTTTCTCTATAAGGCAACAGAGGATCATGTCAAGGAGCCAGAGATACTCACAGTTATAGCACTAGATATTTTATTACATGATTTACCAATGGTTACTCTCTACATACAGTTATAGCACTAGATATTTTATTACATGATTTACCAATGGTTACTCTCTACATACTGGATGATGAGGTTAAGAATTATCCTAGATATTTATTCCATTACTCATACTCACACACAAAGTCATGTAGTCATGTTCTGCCGTTAACGTTCCTACATTCGTAGGACAAAAATTCAGCTTTCCAGGATTGAATTCCCTTCTGAGATAAGACAAACGCAAAATGTAATATTTAAACGGGAAACATCAATCTAAAGCTTTTCTCACAATGTTTCTAAAAGCTAGGAAGGGTGAGCTTTGTGGGGTGTGGAATTTTCATGTTGCTTCAGCAGCCGTTTCTTTTATCCATTGTTCGTCGGGCTGGAAAACTGACCGCTTTGCCATAAGTTTCTCCGAAAATAAAACTAGAAGCCACTGCCTCCACGTCGGCAAGGTTTACATGCCAACAACGGTTATAATTTTACTATATGTACATCTTATATTCAAAAATCCTTATCCGTAAACCATACATAAAATTCTTTTTTATTGTTTCTCATTGGTTGCTTTTACCAACATTATTCTTTAAGCCTTTTTTAGTTAACCCTATATCTATAAGCCAAAAGTAGTCTTTTGGGATTTAAAAATTTAATACCTCTCCAGGTCATTGGATAAGGTGGATCTCTCCTGGATGTTTCCCATGCAATAAGGATAACCAGCACTGACAGTTCAGGAAACCCATAAAATAGCCACCCAAACCAGCATTCATCCCATCCTGAAAGTGAACAAAAAATCTCTAACATACTCAAAAGAAAATGACTACGACTGAGGATCAAGCATCATACCCGCGTATTCAGTGTTAATCCATAGGGAGGAGTAATAGTATGGTGAAGCACACGTCTCGGCTAAATTTCCTGACCTTCTTCCAGAACAAAATGAGAGCTAGCTTCTGTCCGTCCACATAGCATGCACATAAGCTCCATCCCCGTGCCTCGATTTCCTATTCAGATTGACAATTCTTCCTAGGTATTCTTCTCCTCTTCCGTCAAGGAGTTTCCAAAAATGCTTGGAGACATAACCGAATTGTTTGTTAAGAAGTTTCACAGGTTGAAACTGCCTCATACATCCCAAAGGTTGAGTTTTATCGCCATCATCTGAGAAAGGTTGAGTTCTCTGTTGTCAATGTTAAACTGGCCATGATATATCTGCCTTAATGGGTTAATCCATTTCATGCGAATCAGTTGTTAAGTGCGGCGATTTAATCACGGTGGTGAGGTCCTCCCTACAATGGATGGATTGGTGGTGGTTACCACCGAATGGGAAACAGGGTGACCGGGCAGACACACAGGTGGACCAACTCTTTTAATCTTTCTAGTTGCCATAGCCCAACGTGCACTTTTTCCCACTACGCATTCAGCCAACACAATTTAATATGGACATTACGGATGAGGCTGTTTATGCCATTCCTAAATACTTACTTAGTACACGGAAATTGATAATTTGTAACATCCCACTCAAGTCCATATCATGAACATAGAGTCGAAGCAATTTTGGAGGAGGTCATATTTTTTAGTTTTAAATTCCAGAATTCTTGAATTACTAAATAATATAATACGCCAAAGAAGCCATAACAGCACCTTTACCTCCAAAAGTTAAAAAAAATGTTCTTTATATGACAAAGCGGATTAGATTTCCTCTGGTACTTTTGTTGCTGGCCTATCGTTTTAAAACCTACTCAAGTGTAAGTACATGAATCGATCTAATGGGCATGGATTTGAGACAAGCTTAACAATTCCAGAGATTTATTTTACACTTTGCAACCATGGAAAGGCACCTTCAAAATAGACAGGGAAACACAAAGACCCCAAAGCTTATCTTGATAGCTGTTTGATGTAGGTTTGATTGAAGTCTCTTGAGAATTCTTTTGGATTTGACTTTATATTAAATTTTTTGATACCATATGGTCTTCCTAGAGGACGTGTTTGAGCATAAAACCTAGATGGGGCAGAAAACATCTTCCACCAATGCATAAAAACTTCCTCTTTAATTAAATTGCTTCATATAAAATCTTGTTACATATATATTGAATTAACATATGTGTATTCATGGTTCGTGAATAAACCATTAAGGAATCCTAACTTTCTTTAACAAAAACAAATAGATATGAAATTAACATGTTCTAAGCTTCAAATTTTAACTTCACCTTTATGGAATACATTTTTTTTTAAACTTGTAATGGCAATGCTACACAAGTGGATTAGTCCATAAGCATTAGTGTTTGAACCTTTTCTATGACACCATTGGTAACGAACCTCCTTAGCCTACCCTGGAATTTAACTCATAAGCTCCTATTCCATAAACTTTTTTTTTGTTCTATATTTAATTGTTAAGAAACAATACCACTTAGTGTATCTTTAACCCGCCCTTATATCATCGTTAGTAATGATGTAATAGACTCCATAGTCATGATCAATTTAATTATAGAGTGGTTGTGATATGGTCTTTTAACCTTATTGTCAAGGCTTGTGTCAATTTTTTAGTAAACATGATTTAGTAGATGAAAACGGAACTAACCATAACATGCAACCTATACTAATTTCCTTACCTACATAAATGATCTTAATTAAACTCTACTACCATAAATGATCTTAATTAAACTCTCCTACCATGATCATCCATCATTATTATAGTTCTTGTTTTCGTCATGCATAATGAATTGCTTAATTAAGTACAAATCTTAGATCAAGCATTATACATGTAACCTATCTTATAGACACAGTAGGTATTATCAACAAGTTGATGATATTCAAGTCAATTGCATAGGATATCTTACAGCCCCATATATGCATAACTAAAAGGATGTTCCATCAATTCCTTATATTGCATGTAGGAGCATCTAATTTCATTATGCATGACATAAACCATGGTGAACCTTTGATAATTCTATGGGAGACATTCCTCCATAATTATTCCACATCCATGAAAACCTGCAAAGCATGTTACTCTTTGCTACCACTGTAAAGATAATCTTAATAACTTCGAAATGCATATGAGATCACATGACAATTACATGCATTATTGAATCCATCATTTTCTATAAAAGAGGAAATTATGTAATTCATATATCTGAATTGTAGTATTTAACATCCTAATAATTTTGTTAGTACACAAACCCATGTAATTCATTCAAACATTCTCATGGTGAGGAAACTTAAGCATTCATCTCATAGAAAAATTGGAATGATAACAGAGACTTAATAAAATCTTCTCATAAAAAACTCAGAACTATAACAGAGAGAGAGAGAGAGAGAGTAAGAATCATCATACAAACATCGCACACATCTGACACCAACAAAAAACTCTCTTGGAGGGAGGAGCACCATCACCCAACCATGAATCACCTCTGATTCCCCTCAAGCCGAAGATCTTGCCAAGGATCAACTTCCGTCAATTGATCAATCATTGGATATTTAATATCCTCTTTCATGATTTAGTTACCACTATCGATGTCTTGCTTTTATGGATATTTCCATTTTCCTAGGTTTTTTTCGCAAAAGCTCATTTTTATTTCTAAGGAGGATTTTCCTCATAAAATCTTGCCTTTATTTCTCACAAAGCTTCTATGTCTCATCGATCTTTATCTCCCATCCATCCGATGGATATCCAATCCATCCAAGCTTATCTAAAATTTCATATAGAAGCTTATCATGAAAGATTCATCTCTATTCCCATTCCTCATGGGATTTGGAAAGAATCTCCTCTATCTTGGGGCTCCACCCTCTAAGTAATTTATTTTATTAATTTATTAATAACACATTTTCTTTTCATAATACATATCACCTAGCTTTCCTAAACTTAGGTTTAGAATAGCTTAACCCACAAATGAGGGTATCTCACCTAGCTTCCCTCAACTTAGTTTTAAAATCATTTAAAACACAAGGGAGGATATCAAACCTAGCTTTAACTCGGCTTAGGTGTACAATAATTTAGCACACAAGGGAGGATACCCCACCTAGTTATAACTCGGCTTAGTTTTGCAATAATTTAGTTCACAAGGGAGGGGTGTTAAACAACTAAGGAAACACACATAATACAATTTCAATTTAATACAAAAACAAACACCCAAATATGAAAATGCAACATTAAATAAGAAATCACACATTATAAAAAGTAAAACATACAGTACATATACAAAGTCAAATTTATACTATGAAATTAATTACAATCACAATTCAATACAATGAACACATAATTACAATTTCCAGCCACATACCATACAAATATTCATAAATAAACACACACACACATATATATGCTATTTCAAATAAAGAGATACACAAAGTACAAGTTCAAACAAACACACAATATACAAATTGGACGAAATGCACAACATACAATTTCAAATAACTAATTGCACGTGATAAAATTTCAAGTCAATAAAAACAAAACACTCAAATATTCTTATGCAACTTTAAGAAAACACACATAGGCAATATACAAATTAAAATCTACATCATGTTTACCCATTCAAATTCATAATTCAATAGAGCATACACATGACTACAATTCCAAATTACCTACAAATATTCATAAAGAAACATTGATACAAGCATTCACATATATATGATATTTTAATTAATAAAAATACAAAATACTATTCCAAATAAGCAAACACACTATATAAAATTTGGTGTTGAAATACAAAAGAAAATAATCATTATTAGGACCACCCACTTATATATATGAAATTTTAAAAAAGAGAACACACAATTCAACTAAACACACACTTACTCAATTTCAAAGTAACATGGTATAGTATCAATTCAATATATAACCATAAATACATAAATACATTAAATTATATATGTATAACCTTATCTAATTATACAAAATATAAATAATACAATATAAAAAGCTTTAAAAATCACTAAAAATGAAAACCAAGAAAAAAAAAAACAAATATGAATGATCTGTTAATTATAGTTATATTTAGTGGTTTTCAATGCCTGGTGAAAGATTGTATAATTTGTATTTTTGTAATTTTTTTTAATGTAAGTGTGTTATGAGTTAGATGCAAATGTGATAAGTGTGATAATATGAATGGATGATCATTGAAGTGTAATATGACATGCTTCAAATATAAATGTTGTAAAGTAAATTTATCTTTAAAAAAGTATGTTTTCATGGGTATGAGTTTAAGGAAAAGTAATCAACACAAACAAAGATAACTACACTACTGAAAGAAAAATGGTGCCCCATCCTTCTTGAGAACTGGGAAGGAGTTTAACCCTTTCATTAAAATTATTTTTATTAATAATTGTGTGTATAATTGTCTTACAGTATTTGAGAGAAGAAAGGAATAATATATAATTGCATCAATATCTACTCTCACAAAAAACCCTTTCAGCAAAAATAGGAGATGAAATCCTTACCGTAAATAAATCTCCATGTAATACCATATAAATATTAGAGAAAAAAGTATATTTTTAATAAGATATAATGGAAATTACCATTTTGTCTTGAAGATTATCAATTTGTCTTTTATATAAAAATAATAAATCTTTCTGTGACATATTTAAATAATGAAAACAAATAGAAATCCACTTTCGAAAATGTATATTTTTACACCCCAAAGGGAAAAACCCATGGATTAAATGAACAAAGAATATAATGCACAACAAGTCATTCTCAGAAAAAATAATGGGTTAAATTAATAAAGAAGAGGTTATATTAGACAAACACAAAATAAACTAATACACAACATATTAAACCCAAATATAGAGCCATCAGAAGTCATTAAAAACCTAGTGATGCTTGAATTCACAGGCGATAACTTCTTGAGAGAATGACAGAAAAAATTATACCTAATAAAAAATTTTAAGGATGATTGAAAAAATAAATAAAAATTTAAATTTCATACAAATTATTGAGGAGGAAGGAGAGCCTTAAATTCAATAAAATTGGTTAAGCACAATGTTTAAACTAATGAAAGGGAGAGATACAGGGCCATCTCTATATACCTAGAATTGGGATTCGATTTCATGTTCAACGAGCTAATGGGAATGCCTTGAACAACAACAATGTCAACAACCTCTTTCCTTCCATATTTCATTCATTTTCATGCAACGTCAACTCTTCATTCACTCCAATAATTACAGTGCACCAAACAAAAATACAATGTTATGAAATGGAATTAGTTCTTACAGCGAAGCAGAGATGAACAAAAATATTGACATTAAATAGAATCTGATCCATACCATTTTTTAGAGATAATTGATTTCTTTGAGCCCAAAAAATCGGTAAACAACTCATTTTTCCTCCTCTACCCTTCTCTTTTCAGCCTCCTCCTCTATCCCACACAAGCATGACTGAGTCAAAAACAAACTCGACATAGACAGAACCAAACTCTAACCACACATATAGCCAAACACACAAGAATAATCACAACTGATATGGACAAAGGAAAAGGAAGATGTTGGAAAAATAATAAGACTTAATATAGGGATTCCCCACTTCTCTTCGGTGGCTACAAGATTTTTACCACCTCTACTTCCTCCAAGATTCCATGCTCTCTCTTTAATTGAGAGCTCATGCTTTTTCAAATTTCAATTGAATCCATGCTTCTTTGAAATTTTCGGCAGATGCTTTTTTTGTCGATGTTAATGCTTCTGGTTGTTTCTATTTTTTGGTGGTTATTTCAATTAATGCTTGCTTTTTTCCCTTTCAAACAACATCCTTCTAATGCACATATTTCCAATAAGGCTTCAATTCATTCTTTTACCATTTTTTGTTAATGCTTCTGGTTGTTTCTATTTTTTGGTGGTTATTTCAATTAATGCTTGCTTTTTTCCCTTTCAAAGAACATCCTTCTAATGCACATATTTCCAATAAGGCTTAATTCATTCTTTTACCATTTTTTATTTATTCCATGTCGTTAGTCACATTATTATGGATTTGACATTTAGAATTTGGTGTGGATTTAATTTTCATTTTAATATTTTATTTATTTTTTAGGATGTTCGAAACAAAGTGTTCAAAGCACTCAAGAGTTTGTCTAACATATCATATTATGTTATTTATTTTTAATTTTATCTATAGTTATATAAATTTATTGGATATTAATATGATTTTTTCTTTTTAAATTGCAAAGGAATATGTATGTAGTGTAGAATATTGACAAACTTGCAAAACAATTTTTAAGATGTTTAGAGAGTTTTATGCGAAATCACATAAACCATCTTTTGTCGACGGGTTTCGAACCAACCAATGTGGTTCATCGTCAGGACAAGTTGAATAACCAATACAGCTTTGCTTGTTAAATAGGATGTGCAGAGACTCCAACGGCTATATTGCCAACGGCTAATTTTGACCTAATGACCCAAGTCAAACCACTAACATTCTTGTTTTATTTAATTTATTATTATTTTTCGAAATAAGCTAAATTAGGTAAATAATATTAAAAGAATTCATTTGTTAATTTAGCTAAAAAAAGATGAATAATATAATATATAATTTTTATTTATTATTTCTAGAAATTAGCTAAATCAGGTAAATTATATAATAAAAGAATCTTATATGTTAATTTAACTAAATGTATTTGTTTATTAATAATATATAAATTATTTAATTATAATGGTCCATTAATAAAATATATCAAATTTCATTATAATAATTTATATT
>APFE030432590.1:6259-68191 GCA_000404065.3 Pinus taeda | reverse complement strand
TTTTTGTTGATAAGGTGTTCTGGGTTTAGTTTGCTGTTATTGTGGATCTGGTTATCTGGGTGACTTACTGATACTTGATGATCATTTGATATTTATGGATCCAGTTTGAAAATTTATGAAAAGTGGTCCTTGAAAGAAAAGAAGTAGGGGGTTGTAGCTCCCTTCCAGGAGAGACTGGAAAACGAGAGAGAGTTATAGCTCTCTGTAGGTTGCAACCTGCATACTGGTAAAGGACTACACCAGTACAAGACCATTGTAAAATGAGTTTCTAATTTGAAAGAAGATAGAGACATATTGCAGCAGGTGGTTTTCATCCACATTGGGTTTCCACCTTATATCTGGTGTTCCTTGATGTGACTGCCTGTTTTTCTTGCTCATTATTTTATGGTACTGATATGCAAAAATAATTCAAAGGGTAAATAAGGAAGATTTGTTAAAAGAACTAGATAATACTGATTCACCCCCCCTCTCAGTATTATTTTCAACATGTCACACTAGGGATACCATGCTTAAGCTTAACCTCCAAGGAGCCTTAAGGAAAACCATAATAGTGCTACAACTTGCAGACATATCCATAGTAGCAGCTAAGGGTTTCATTGAGGAAGTTATATTTTCCATCAATTCCATGGAATGTTTCCTTACACTCCATCCCTAAACCAAGTTCATTGGGTATCCTCTTATACTAGGAAGACCTTGGTTAGCTACAACTAATGCCTATATCAACTGTAGAGTTGGAAACATGAAAATTAAAATTGTGCATCTCACAAAACAACTTGTACTATATCCCTCTACTCAACCCGTTATTAAGCATGAATTTCCTATGTGGGTAGAAGTGGAATAGATTTATCAATCATCACCCTACCCCATTTGTACATTAGAAGCCACTACTAGAAGCATGCGGCTAGGTGAAGATGATCTAATTGACAATTTTCTGCAAAACAAGTATTCTATTGCCATGCAAATTGATGGACTAAAATAAGAACCTTTAGAATAGCCTGAATATAGATCAAGGGAAGAATTAATCACTATTGGTTATGATCAAGATAATGTCAAAGTTGTATAAATTAGCCCCTTTAGAACTCTAAAAATGATCCCTTTCCTTTTAGCAGATCAAGAGGAATAATTTCACATTGTTCTAAGGTAGCACCTTAATGATTTTACTTGGGAATACAAAGAAATGAAAGGTTTTCATCTCTCAGAATTTACATATCATACATACATCAAAGAAGACAAAAGACCTATTCAATTACCTCTGAGAAGAATGAACCCTGCACTTAAAGATGTTGTAAAAGAGGAATTGCATAAATTGTTAGATGCGGGATTTATTTTATCATATTTCAAATAGTGAATTGGTGTCTCCTTAAGTAGTTATACCCAAGAAGAATGGTAACTCAAGGGTTTGCATTGAATCTAGAGACTTCAATATGTTGGAGTTAAACAGCGAAAACAATAAAGAATTTACCCAGAGAAATAAACATAAAAGGTCAGCAACAAATCATTAACATAAACACAAATATTTAACCGGGAAAAACCCCAAACTCCAGGGAAAACCCATCCTAATGAAATTCCATTAGCATTGGCCAAAACCCTGGCCAATCCGGCCAAGTGAGCCT
Organism: Pinus taeda; assembly: GCA_000404065.3. NCBI lineage: Eukaryota > Viridiplantae > Streptophyta > Pinopsida > Pinales > Pinaceae > Pinus > Pinus taeda. Next base: position 66,578 of record APFE030432590.1, on the reverse strand, counting down.
TCACCGCTCACCTCCAGGCCTATCTTACAATGAAGTCTTCCCAGCCTTTTATAGGCTCCATTACATGCAATACTATGGGCTGAAAACTATGGGTGCACAAAACCATGTGCCCCAAAACCACCACTGTTTACCCTAGTCAAATATTGACTCTATCCCGAGTCAAATTTACCTAACAATTCCCTCCTTAAACTTGACTTGGGGCTTCTTGACTAAATCCAGCCAAACCTGCTAAGTGAGACAACCCCGCTCACTCTAGCTCTTCCCCCCTCAAATTTTTACCCAGAGTAATTGTTAACTTGACATCCCCCTATCACCTAGGTCTAACCCAGACTTTACCAGTGATTTATCCAGGGGTACGCATGCCATACCCGGTCTTACAGCAATATGCCCATTTACATGTAATAAAATTAACTTCATTATAATAATTTTTTTTTGTTTCATTGTTGCTGGTCTTTGTAGGACCATTCTCTACATTCATACATGAGCATCAAACCCTCATCACCGAGCCCATGTCCTCTTCAGATTCCGATTTCAACGATTTGATCACACCATCGATCTTGATATTTATAGTGATGACAAGTTATGGATGTTGGCATAATCCACATCGTTGTTCCACTTAGATCCACACCAGAGCATCTCACAATTTTTGCACGCATTCCTCGGTCATAACGCTGCTCCTTAGTGAGAACGAGTTTTAGCTCTGCCGACTGCGACTCCGGCTTTGTCAAGGAATCCACCATTTTCAGAGAGAGACTGTACACGAGCACCATCTCACCGAGCAGAATTTGGGGCAACCGCATCGTCGAGCCAGGTTTCAGCGATTCATGGCTCGCTCTAGCTCACAACGCAGATTCCTCGCTGCCGCTTGCATGCGAAAGTGGCCGTCCTGACCAGACTTATGTTCATCGCTCAGAGTCACACCGTCGGCACATAAGAAGGCGCCCATCCAGTGATTTCCAACGGCGCCCATGTCCAGGATCGATCCTCGGCCTCTTCAATCCCTTCAACCGCGTCAGATTGGCCAAAAACCAGTCTTATATTTCAATCGCAGACTCATCGCTCTCCAGGATCTTCATGGGAATCACAACGCATCCCAAGATCCAATCTCAGATGTGAGATAGTGCATTTCAAATGTAAAATAAAATAAAATTAACCGACCTTTGCAGATCCGCAAAGTGGATCTAAGCCCTTCACAAGAATTGATCTCTACCATGAGATTTTTCTTTCAGACGACTAAAAATCATGGAGCAAAAAATCCAAGCTCACTTTTCATTGGGCACGCCATTTTTCCAGCAGATCTGGAAATTTCCCACGCATTGCCTCAGATCTTGACGTCCCGTAACACACCGTCTTCGACCCTTCAAAATAGCCGGCATCAAACAGAGCCTTGGACCACACCTTACCCGCGCTCATCCTCTGCCCTTCCACCGCCACAACCTCTGTGCTGGACAAGCAGGGCGTAACCGAGCTCTCGAAATACTGGGGCTTCGAGTTCGAATCCTGCCCCTTTCGTGTGCCAAGCCTACACCGCCAAGGACGCCAGGGGATGCCTGCAGGAGATCGAAACCACGTCGTTCCCCAGGGCCTAGCTGCTCCTTTTTTTCTTCTGCTCCATTCTCCGAATGGATTCCAGCTCTCGACACAGGAGCGATCCGATGGAACTCGTGCTGCCACATGAACAGGACCTTCATCTTCCATAATTTCAATGCTATAGCTAATCTCTCCAATTACCAAGCTACCTTGTGCCCAGAACTGCGAATAGATTCTGCAGTCAAATAAACCCGTGACAACAGAGGCATCCCTCTGAAGCCAAACTTGCTCCGATACCAATTGTTGGAGTTAAACAGTGAAAACAATAAAGAATTTACCCAGAGAAATAAACATAAAAGGTCAGCAACAAATCATTAACATAAACACAAATATTTAACCGGGAAAAACCCCAAACTCCGGGGAAAACCCATCCTAATGAAATTCCATTAGCATTGGCCAAAACCCTGGCCAATCCGGCCAAGTGAGCCTTCACCGCTCACCTCCAAGCCTATCTTACAATGAAGTCTTCCCAGCCTTTTATAGGCTCCATTACATGCAATACTATGGGCTGAAAACTATGGGTGCACAAAACCATGTGCCCCAAAACCACCACTGTTTACCCTAGTCAAATATTGACTCTATCCCGAGTCAAATTTACCTAACACAATAAGGATACCAAAAAATATCACTTTCCTTTACCTTTTATTAATGATATTTTTTATGTTCTTGCAAGAAAGAAGTTATTTTCATTTTTGGATTGTTTTAGCAGGTATAATCATATCCAAATAAGTCCTAAAGACAAGGATAACACTATTTTTACATGCCCATGAAGAATATTTTACTATGTGTTCCTTGCATTGGGCTTGTGTAATGATCCTACCACATTCTAGAGAGAAGTATTGAGTATTTTTGTTGATTTATACATGACTCGTTTGAAATTTACATGGTTGAATCCACACCTTATGGAGATGCTTTCAAGGAAGACCACTCTAACTTGTGTAAAGTTTCGAAACGATTCATTGAAATAAATTTGTCTTTAAGTCCATAAGAGTGCCATTTTTTTATGAAATGCAAGAATTGTTCTATGTCACTTCCTCTTTGATGAAGGGATTCAAATTGACTCTAATACCATTTGAATTATCAGAAGGGTTCTTATTCCACATAAACAAAATGATGTCAGGAGCTTCCTAGGACTAACTAAATACTGTAGGATATTTATCAAAGATTTCAGTAAAATTGCTTCACCTTTGTTTAGCTTACTAACAAAAGACTCATATTTATGTTGGAAAAACCATTTTCAGAAGTCATTTGAGGATCTTAAGGAAAATTTGACACTTGCACCATTTCTCAAGGGCCCAAATTGGGCCTTTCCCTTCCACAATCACATAGATGCATCATACAAATCAATGGGGAAAACATTGGGAAAGTTGCAAGATAAGTTTCCTTATGTTATTTATTTCATTAGTAAAACAAATTCCAAGGTTGAACTCAATTATAAAGTCACTGAAAAAATAGATTTTTTCCATTGTACATTCCTTGAATAAATTCAGGAATCACATTACAAGGTATCAAGTTTTTTTGCACATTGATCATGCATCCATTAAATATTTGATTAATAAACTTGATTTCATTGCTATAATTATTTAATGGTTATTACTATTACAATATTTTGATCTAACTATTGTTGGCAAGCTAGGGAAAGAAAATGTTGTTGTAGATTTCTTGTCTAGACAAACCTTGTCTGCAGAGAATGAAGATATGGTAGATGATTAGCTCCTAGATGATAACCTCTTCACCATATCATTGTTATCACCTTATTTTGTTGATATAGAATTTTTTTTGAGGTATGTTATCAATAATGGAAACAAGTTGAAGGAAACATAGTGATGGAAGCAACACAGGTGTCAAAGCAGGCAGCATGATGAAGAGCATGACAAAATGGCGGTAAAGGACTTGGAGAATATTTTGGAGCCAAAAATCAACTTAAGTGTCAATTTAAGCCTACCAGCTAGATAGAGCTCTGGAATATCTTTCTAGTGGTATATGGAAGTCCAAAAATGGATTCTTGGATTGAAAGATAGAGCTAGTCAAAGTCCTCTAACCCTAAGGCCCTCATAATAGAGTTCAAGCAATTTGATGGAGTCTTTGGTGCTTAGCCAAAGCTAGAAAAATTCCAAACGTAGTAGAGATAAATGGTGAAACCTCTAAGCAAGAACTCCGGGCTCACATGGAAGCCACAACACTAGCGGGAAACATTCCCATTGGAGCATATTGGAGTAGGTGGATCCCACCTAACTGGCTAGCCTGACAAGCTTACCCCGGAGGATACACCCCAGTGGTATATTTTTATGCCACAAGTCTAAGCGCCCCAGCAGAGGTGGAAACCAACACAAGCACTGACCAATAGAGAACAAGAAAGAGGAGTCCCACAGCACAAGCTGGCCTACCGAAGGCAGCCTGATGGGTTCACCCCAATGAAAATTCGTTGGTGCACAAAGGGAAGGTGTGGGAAGAGGAAAGATACAAGACATGAAAGCTATGCATTGTCCAATGGGGACCAAGCCACCCAATAGTGATACCCTGGCAGGTGCACCCTAGAGGTTTAACACAGAAGGAAGTGCAGTGAAGAGCACTAGCCCGATGAAAAACATCAAAATAACAAAGGGTTTGGTTGCAAAATATAGGTCAAGAGGACCTTTTATCTCTCTTATAAGAGGACAAGTGTTGGTACAATGTTGACCCAGATGAAATCAAAGGTTGAGATTAGCATGGACACGTGGCATGCAGATATGGTTTTTTCGGGTACCCAAGTGGCCCTTTACTATGTGACACGTGGCAGAAGTTATGTCATGGTGAAATCATCCCACTAGTTGGACCCCAACAATATAGCAAAGGAGCACTAAATAAAAGGACTAGGAGACAGAGGTTTCAAGACACGTTGGAAAATGACACAGTGGCATGTGGACAGAGGAGAAACTAATAGAATTAGAACCAGGAGGACCCCACGAATACAAGTCAACTCGTAAGCAACAACTAGACAGAATAATAGAATTATGGTTTTTTGTTGTGGAGTCGAGACATGGTGGATCAACAGATAGATAAAAACATCCAATGGAGAAATAGTTGGGCAGTCCCAACCAGGACAACTCATCTGACGAATGGAGCTTGGAAGGTTAACATAGGGCAAAATGGGATGCGTCAAGTTAGAGGGATCTATGGGATAAGCACATGCACTTGGCTCTATGCCATAAGTAGTGACCAATGGAGCGGTATTTTAACGATCCGCAAAGGCTCTTGGAGCGATTAAGCGCCAAACCCTTGGTCGCTTCCCGTAGAAGCATGACAATATGGTGCAAAGCCATTTACAAGGGAAATTGGCCCGTGGAGGACTCAAAGAGCTTAAGCTCTCAAAGAGGTAAGCCAGTCGTCGTAGAGAGTGGTTCTATGGTGAAAAATAGGTGAAAGGGGCCAATGGAAGGAGCTAATGGAAAGAATAGTAGAATTACTAGTTTTTGGCAATTACCAAGTTAACTGTAGCTAAATTTAACAAGCAGATTGCTAAAGACTATAAAAATTCTATAAGGCCTAATATAAGAAGAAACTGTCAAGTTAAGTGGAAAAAAAGGTAGAGAAGGATAGTTTGACTCAGAAAACAAATATCCAAAAGATGAAGACAAGAAGAACAAAGGAAAAAAATATGATTTCATGCATAAATTTGAAGTCAAAAATAACAAGAAGAAAAACTTATATAAGCAGGCCTAAACAAGCAAAATGAGACACATGTTTTGAGATTATCTATTGAGATAGAGCTTTTGGTGTAGTAAGATATTGGCATGGTGTGGTTGTTGAAGGTGGTTTGAGGTTGGTGTTTGAGGAAAAAAATTGTTTATGAAAGAAGGAAAGGTGGTCATGGGTCCTAGTTTGAAAATGGATGAAAAATGGACTAATGAGTACCTTGTCAAGTTGTAGCTTACTGATCATGGATTGGTTCTCCTTCCAGTGGTGTTGGATAATACTTGGGGTTGGTGCTCCATTCATTTGCAGCTAAAAAACTAGGAAGTTGCAGCTTCTTGTTGGTTGTAGCCAAAGCATTGTATTTGCAAGGTCTAGCTTGCTCCATTAATAAAATTGAAGAGAATTTATGAGATTTAAATTGTTCTTCATGTGTGTTCCATTGAGTTTGATTTTATTGTGCTTATAAATGGTTGAAGTAATTGATAGTGTTCTCAAAGTGAAAATAAGTTTTAAATTTGTAAAAATTTTTATAATATTGATTCACCACCCCCTCTTAGTATTGTCCTAGTTTCTGACACATTAATCATGCAACAATTAAGTATTTGATGAATAAACTTGATGTTAATGTGTTGGCAGTGTTGGACCTACCAACATTTAAGCGATCTCCCTGATATGAAGTCCCAACTAGACCTCACACCATTTGGTATAGGAGTCCCATTCAGTACGATGGCTCGGTTGCCATTATCTTAAAGGTATGCCTTAACTCTTGCTTGTCAGCACATGATAATGGTTTAATTTGTCTTCAAATAGAAAGGTTTGTGTGTCTAGTGAGTGCTTAATGTCACTTGTGTCAAGGTTCCTTCACTAAAGACAGAGAGGGTGAGAGTGAGTCTCAATTCGAAAGGGAATAGTCCCAACTTTGTCAGAGACACACAACACAACAGGACATGTGCAACTTTCGGTGGAGTAGTCCACACGAATGTGGTAGTCACAAACACAAAGTGAACAGATAACATGTACCACACCCAATAGAATAGTCCACATGAGTGCGGCGGTCATTATAACAAGTTTATGAGAATGAATCTGTCGAATGTCCGACGAAATAGTCCACACGGGCGAGAAAACATTAACAACTGATACAACACATTTCCAACAACATATGTACTAGAACAAAAAAAATAGTTCAATTATCTTAATACAGATTAAAGCTACATGCATTACAAGCATCCAAATATTAGTCTTACAAACGAATACAATACATGTGCGAAAACGTGTTGGCCTATTAACAGGCTTCTAAATTAAGCAAAATATCCAAGACACATTTGTACACCATTACATCACTAACCTCAATAGCGGGGTATTGGAGCCACTGCTCGCTCCTGAAAGAAAAGACTACATACTCTCAAGTCTATGTAGGAGGAGCCAAGGTGAAAAGTCCTTTTCATGTACAAATGAGGGGTATATATAGCCAAGGGTGAACTTGACCCTTGTGACTCTTCGACTTCCCTCATGATTGTTTGACTTACATGACTCTTCAACTGACATGACTCTTCAACAAAACATGTGGGTCTCTTGGACTTCCATGATACATTACATTTATTACAATAGTATGGCCCATAGTAGTGATGTGGATGATATGACTCATGACATGACTTGACACGACAGTGCTGGTATGTTCATGTTGATGGTGGTGTCCAAGTCGAGTTGTAGTGCTACTGAGTGATGAGTGTGCTCTTGGTGTATCATAGCTTCACCTCTGCATGGCAAGGTGTGCAGAGTCTTTGATTCTCTTGGTGTTCGCTTGATGCTGCACGTACATGTGTCCCCTTCATTGTACTTGGCATGCTTCATGTGTTCGTCCATTCGTGAACAAGTATCCTAGCATGTGCTCCTTGTTCATCATGTTCGTCATCACACCATGTCTTATACATGTACCTGTATTTACAATTACTCATGACGAGACAACACCAAATCCAAAAATATCCTAGTCTGCCATGATGCATCATCTTTCGTTTTCGGGTGTAGGTGACCGGGAGAGATGACGAGGCTCTGAAATTGCGTAGAGCACATTTCAGGCCAAGATGCAGGCTCTGGGGCACTGTCAAGGAAAATTGTGTAGAGGTCACTAGGAGGAGAAGATGAGAATTCCATAACAGCAGTGACCATTTGCGGGATCTAGCTCAGCTGAAGGGCAGAACCACACAAATTTTTGCAAGCAAGCAGTGTAGGCAGTAGGGAGGACAATGGCAGTGAAAACTACATAGATTCTCAGGGGAGGCTAGGGACGGGCTGCAAGAGCTTGCTGGCCAAAACTGCATAGAACAAGGAGGCATGCATGTAGGACATGTCTACGCAGTTTCTGTGCTGAGCGGGGTGTCGGGTAGCTGGAGGACAGTGCAAGAAAATTGTGCAGTTTTCAAGAGGAGCAAGAGGTTAGCTGACAGTGGGATTGGCTGATAGAACTACACAATTTTCAAGGACATTGTAGTGACAGACAGTGTATGTCTGTCCCTCATGTATGTGCAATTTATTCAGTCAATAGATGCTGACAACTTCTATGTAATTATTTTTTGAGGAGTGAAGCCCGGGGTCACTGCTCGGTTAAACTCTCTGGTTGACCAGTGCAAGCCTTGATAGATTGGTTTGTGGGAAGCGCATATTGAAATGGATTCTTGGGAAAATTCTACATTGTTTTACATGATAGTCAACCAAGTCGATGCCAAGATTGCACAGTGAAGACTACCTAGGAGGCAAGCTCAAGCTCCGTGCAATTCTGGGTAGTAGTACTTGTTCACTGAGGGTTGAGACTGTGCAGTGTAGCTCAGTAGAGGTCTAACTGATGGAGGGTGGTCCGGTCGATAGATCTTCAGTGAAATGGTTAAGTTTGTGAGCGAGCAAACACGTTATACATGACCTTGTGAACAAACTCAACATTATTTAATGACAAGACATCTCGAACCAGCAAGATAACATATGCTCAGTGTGGCTGACTGCAGGACTATCTAATCGTGAAAGCGACAAATGAAACACTTCGGATAGACCTTCAAATGACCGTGATGACACTTGCATGATAGCGCTTACAACATCGTGCATGAGTGTGATAGATGTTTGCATAGCAAACACAACTCAAACACAAACCTTCAACATCACCAGAACAAGGTCAAAAGCTTGACATAGTTATCAACATGCAGAAGATGAAAATTTGTGAAACAAGCAAAAGGGAAGCAACACATGTAGAGGAAACACATGAAATGACCTTTTGTGTTTGTGGAAATGCATGTTACTGAGGACAGGATCATATGACAATAATAAGTAGTCTTGCAAACTCAACTAAGAGGTGTACTTCGAAAGGTGTTCTTTACTTACCATACTTACCCTCAAGATGATCATGCATCTACCAGAGTTTGCATGTGGTCCTGCTCTTTTCCCATGACTTCATCTCTTAGTCCTTCTCCTCAACTCCTTGGGAGTGATATCAACATGTCACCTTTTCCTGTTGTCATTGGGCGATGGATGAGTGTAGTTTCAGTGGGAAGTGACTACTGCCAGGATAAGGCCCTGGGAGGCCCATCTATGGAGTTTCTACATGCAATACTCACATGACAAATTGGACAACACTGCACAGTTTTGAGGCACAGGACACTACTGCAGGATGGGGGTCCTGGGAGAACACCTCTGCACAATTTCTGAAGGGAGGGAAGCTAGACTGCTCTGCGCATTTCTGGAGAGCATTGTTGGCTGGGGTCACTCTGGGCTATGAGGTTTTAGTAGGAAAGGGAGGAAGATTAATGGTTGTAGAAGAAAAGTGCAAAGTTCTAGGAGGCTAGATGAGGCTAACCTAATTGGGAAATTGGCTGAGTGTGAGATCAATGAAACGTGTGTAAACATTGATAAGACTTGATTTTGATCGCATGCCAACACTTAATGATACAACTTAGACCATCCATAGTGTATAAACATATTTTTCTTGATGAAAAAATCTTTGTGACAAGAGTGCATGAAGTGAGTGTGAAACATGTCTATGTGATGACAACCACTCATGCACACATGCTTTCCCTTGAAGCAAAACAACATTCCCTTTGCATGAAAAACAACAACCCCTATGCCCAAATCTGACACATGCTACATAAAGGAGAGAACATGGACAACTCTTAATATCAAGCAGGGGAGCTTGAAATCATCAACTTACCAACAATTGAACAAGGATGATCAATCATAGGATCCAAGGTAGGTTCTAAAATTTGCATGCAAGCCAAAATTTTGTAGGGTGGTTGTATTTGCTAGAACACAATGCTAGAATTATTATGTGGTTATTGCCATTACAACAACTTGATCTAACTATAGTTGGCAAGCTAAAGAAAGAAAATGTCGTTGAAAATTTCTTGTCTATAATAACCTTATCTGCAGAGAACAAAGATATGGTAGATGATCTGAAAATTTGTGAAACAAGCAAAAGGGAAGCAACACATGTAGAGGAAACACATGAAATGACCTTTTGTGTTTGTGGAAATGCATGTTACTGAGGACAGGATCATATGACAATAATAAGTAGTCTTGCAAACTCAACTAAGAGGTGTACTTCGAAAGGTGTTCTTTACTTACCATACTTACCCTCAAGATGATCATGCATCTACCAGAGTTTGCATGTGGTCCTGCTCTTTTCCCATGACTTCATCTCTTAGTCCTTCTCCTCAACTCCTTGGGAGTGATATCAACATGTCACCTTTTCCTGTTGTCATTGGGCGATGGATGAGTGTAGTTTCAGTGGGAAGTGACTACTGCCAGGATAAGGCCCTGGGAGGCCCATCTATGGAGTTTCTACATGCAATACTCACATGACAAATTGGACAACACTACACAGTTTTGAGGCACAGGACACTACTATAGGATGGGGGTCCTTGGAGAACACCTCTGCACAATTTCTGAAGGGAGGGAAGCTAGACTGCTCTGCGCATTTCTGGAGAGCATTGTTGGCTGGGGTCACTCTGGGCTATGAGGTTTTAGTAGGAAAGGGAGGAAGATTAATGGTTGTAGAAGAAAAGTGCAAAGTTCTAGGAGGCTAGATGAGGCTAACCTAATTGGGAAATTGGATGAGTGTGAGATCAATGAAACGTGTGTAAACATTGATAAGACTTGATTTTGATCGCATGCCAACACTTAATGATACAACTTAGACCATCCATAGTGTATAAACATATTTTTCTTGATGAAAAAACCTTTGTGACAAGAGTGCATGAAGTGAGTGTGAAACATGTCTATGTGATGACAACCACTCATGCACACATGCTTTCCCTTGAAGCAAAACAACATTCCCTTTGCATGAAAAACAACAACCCCTATGCCCAAATCTGACACATGCTACATAAAGGAGAGAACATGGACAACTCTTAAGATCAAGCAGGGGAGCTTGAAATCATCAACTTACCAACAAGTGAACAAGGATGATCAATCATAGGATCCAAGGTAGGTTCTAAAATTTGCATGCGAGCCAAAATTTTGTAGGGTGGTTGTAGTTGCTAGAACACAATGCTAGAATTATTATGTGGTTATTGCCATTACAACAACTTGATCTAACTATAGTTGGCAAGCTAAAGAAAGAAAATGTCGTTGAAAATTTCTTGTCTATAATAACCTTATCTGCAGAGAACAAAGATATGGTAGATGATCAACTCCTATATGAGCACCTATTCACCATATCATTGTTGTCACCTTGCTTTGTTGATATAGAAAAGTTTTTTGGTTGCCCGACAATTTCCTCCTAATCTATCTTCTAAAGAAAAGAGAAAAAAAAAAGGTCAGAAAAAGTTCTTCTTACACTTGGATTGGGGGAAACCTCTTCAAATTGGGGCCAAATCATATTTTGAAGACATGTGTAAGGGAACTCAATTCACTTCCAACATGATAGAAGGCATATTGAGGTAGAACCATATCAGATATCAGAATTCCACCCCATATCACCCTAAAGAAAATGGGCAATTAGAAGTGACCGATAGGACTCTAGAAGGCATCTTGAGTAAGGCCATTAGCAGTAATAAGAAGAATTGGGTAGATAGGTTAGTTGAGGTCACTTGTGCCTACAATACTACATGGAAGAATACCACTAGATTCACCCCCTTCGAGCTGGTCTATGTAAGAAAACTCTATTTTTCATTGAATTTGAATATAACACCTTGAGAATGGTAGCACAACTTGATCTAGACATCACACGAGCTCAAGAAGAGAGGTTGAAATAGTTGAGTGCCCTTGATGAACTCAAGCTACAGGACCTTATGCATACTAAAGTGGTTCAATTGCAAATAAAGTTTTGGCATGAAAGTCACATTAGGTAAAGAACCTTCCATGTGGGTGATTGGGCCCTCTTATATGATCCCAAGTTTAAGGACTTCAAGCAGAAACTCGTGACTAGATGGTTGGGTCCATATCTGGTATAAAAATTTGATGATAATGGCTCTGTTCAGATCCAAACAATTGATGATGAGAAGATAACACTTATAGTTAGTTGTTATAGGTTGAATTTTTACAAGAATCAGTTGTCAGAGGCTTAATTCACTAGTTCAATAAGCAAGGAGCTTAATGTGATTGAGAGCCTCAATGATCCCAATCCATTGCGCCTTGATGAAAAAAATATAAAAGAAAGCAAAAACAAAAAAACAGGTGAAAACCTCTATGAGGCACATCAGGTGGGCTCTTAGGCTGAAAACCTATTTGAGGCAGCCAAAGGGTCTCGAAAAAAAAGGATCCCTAATTGAAAATATCCCTTGAGTCTCTTGGGGCAAGCCTAGTAGCATGAAAACCCCCTTTTACATATCTTGTGGGTCTCATGATAAAAAATAATAAAATAATAAAAATAAATAAAAGAAAAGGAGAAGAAGAGAAAAAGCGAAAGGCACCTATATTTTATTTTTTTCGAACATTATTTTAGGTGCAACAATATCCCACCAAAAGTCAAAGAATTTCAACATCAAAGTCTTAAAATTCACCCTCAAGACCTTCATTCAGCCCCTATATATCCATTCCACTCATTTCTTCACCATTTCCAATCTTTTTCCATCATTACCTAGTCCCTTTCACTTGTTTCTACTAGTATCTTGAAATGCTACACTAGTATCTTGAAATGCTATAGGAAGGTCCCTATATTTCTATAGAAAGTTGTTAAACATAGAACAGAGGGGAATATTAGAATTTTTTCACCTGAGGAAAATAAAGGAATCCCATGAGAGTCCTAGCACCTATCCACTACATCATCTTTTAGACTTTTCACCTTGGTCCCACTCACCACCCAACAAGTAGTTGATCCTTCATCTATTTTTTACCAATTTCCATCAAAATAAGACTCTCCATCCACCACCACCAATTTCACCATGAATTATCAATTTTATTTTATTGGAGGCCACACTCAAATAAATTTTTGAACATGAAGGGTCCATGTGGTTGCTACAACAAGATACTCAGTCATGTAGAAACCTACATAAACCCTACAAGATATAACTTGTAGCATCAGTCTGAGAACTTAGAAGACCAACACTCAAGGAGGCTTAAGAAACATGCATGAGAAGCTACAAGGTTTTCCTATAGACTACTACAGGATCCTTGATCATCAAGAAAAAAAACATCAGATCGATCATAGCACTAGTACTCTGATAACCTATACCAAGAGAATTCCATCAACAATGAACACTATGAAACAACCCCAAAGGAAATGAAGGGACCATTGAAGCTTATAGATTGAATTGTCAACCACTTTAGGACTACTAGGAGGAATTCGAACAACCACATTAGAATTCCATTAATCACATCATTGTTCCAACAATTACATCCAAGTTCTAGCAATCACGTCAATGTTTTAACAATTACATCCAAGTTCCAACAACCTCAGCAAAGCTCCAACTAGTCAAATCACCAGCTACAACACCATCTACAAATGCACAACTAGGTAAGGCTCAGGTATGCAAAGCCCTAAAACTTTCTCATGAACTCATATTAGCTTAAAAATAATCATCAATGCATAAAGGAAGAGGTTTTATGGGCTAAGTTTGGTTTATTAGTCTTGGCCACCTTTAGTAGTCAACTTCAATTATCTCCTACATCAACCAGACATGTGGAGGAAAAAGGAACGAGAAAGGTGATGAATCCAGGAAGTGGGCCAATATATCGACTTATCATAAAGTTTGGTGTGTGAAGGTGGTAGGTGGGGCCCATCTCACACAACGTGTTGAGCCCATCCACTCAACCACCAACCACATAAGTCAGACCCCCCGAGCCTCATTTTGCATGAAAAAGATATTTAAAAGCCAAGGGAGAATGACCACTACCATTGAATCATGATATATCTAAAATATTTCTTTCGTGAACTATTATGGGAGAGCTATAGGACTTGTACACTTCTGCTACAATAAAGTTAACATGCTACTAGAAATTTACAAGGAGCTAAAGGAAGCCTGATTTCAGACATTATTACCATCCAAACCCTGGGAATCATAGAGAAGCATTAGAGAAGGGGTAAGTATGAATTGTCGCTGACAGATGTAAGGAATTGGAAAGCCCTTCAAATCTCAAAAGCATATCCTGTAGTTGTCGATGTTTTAATTTATGTTAGAAAAAGAAGTAAAGTGTCGAGTATTTTTTTGATAAGCATGATAAGATAAGGGAATGAAAATTTATTGAGTTTCATTATGAATTTTTCCTTCTCCTCAACATTATAAAAAGATTGTTCATTTTATTTTGGCCTCAATAACCCCAATTTCACAAAAAAATTTAGAAACATGTAGCAAAGAAGGGAAATTTCTTGTCACACTCTAGTGAAATTTGTACTAAGACTCTTGGGGGAGGATTCAACTGTAGGGAACTCACAAGGCCCTCCAAAATTCATCAACACCCTGATGTTAGGGAACTTTTTTCCATCCACCAATGGTTAGCTTTTTTTTTTAATTTAGAGGTTATGATGATGGTATCACCCAAGAATTTGATATGAAATACCATCCACAAGGGGGACATGATGCCATCACCATAATAAGGGGCCTCATTGTTCACTTAAATGAAGAGGTTTTCAATAGGATCACCATACTTCCGCTAGGGATGAGGTGGAGTGAAGAGGAAGGATTAAGGCCATCACGACAATGAAAAGCTTATTTCAACATAATGAACAACCCGTTGAGGACAAGAATGGGGTATGAAGAGATATTTTACCCTATCCTTGGGAGAAGGTAGCCTACCATGTCTTAAAGTATACCTCATATGAAGGGATACTTAGTATTGTTTATGCATACCAATTCAATATGCTATATGAGCTCAAATTTCAAATGAACTTTCCTATCCATGAAAGGCTGCGCATCCCTCACTTCCTTCTTCATTAAACCAAGGAAATGAGTTAGAAGGTGAAATAAGGGAAGAATCACTACATACCACACCACGGACTGATCAAATTGATAGTCATGGATGCTCTGGAAGATCTCCAAAAACCTATGCCTTGGGCTAATTTTGTAGATATGGACATATAGACCTTCCTAGAGACCCAAGCACGAGCTCAACTAGAACTTAAAGAAGCAACCACAAAAGGAGAACTTGAGGAAGAGGAAATTGATGTTGAAGAAGAATAATTCAATAAAAACTAGAAGAAGAAGCAGCGGAGGAAGAAGAAAAGGTAGAGACAAAAACTGAGATAGAAATAGGAACAAAAAATCCTAAAGAACAACCAGCCAAGTCTATTGTAATATAAATAGAAGAATAGAAGACCCAAGAGGCCACTAGAACATCATTTAGACCACAAAATAGAAAAATAATGGAGAAAAAGGAAAGAACTTCATAGGGTAACATAGAGGAGGAAATTTTTGCTACCTTGGCAGCATTCACGGCCCCAACCAAACCAAAGGGAATAAGACCAAGGAAAGCCCCTAAGTACTTCAAAAGGATAAAAAGAAATAAGATAAGGTAGGGGAAGCCTCATCCACCTTCTCCAACTCCCATCACTATTGATGAATCAACTAGTCATTAGGAAGAAGAATTTGACAAAGACAAGAACAAATCAAAGGAAATATCCTTCATGAAAATCAAAGGAAAACAACAACAAATCCCACATAAGAGGTTGATTACCAAGGGGACCATGATCCCAAAACAATCCATCAAGCTACATGAAGTATCTATAAAGCTATAAGAGGATCTGCAAATCTACAAGAGAAAATAAAAGAGCTACATGAAGGACCTGCAAATCTATAGGAAGGTATTATGCAGCTATAGCAAGGTATTGTGTAGCTACAGGAAGAGACTATGCAGCTATAGAAAAAGACAAAACACTTGTAGGAAGGGGCTTTGGGGCTATAGGAGCACAATCTTGATTTATAGGAGCCAGAGCCCCAACCAAACCTTGTCTCTTACTTGTAGGAAGGGACTTTGGGGCTATAGGAGCACAATCTTGATTTATAGGAGAGGGGTAAGACCCACAGACGGATGCAGATTTCCAAATCAAAAGGAGTTGAAGATGCGGGTATCATGGTGGAGAAAATTAAAGATATGGGGGGAGGAAATGGCTAACCTTAGTTTCAAAGAAGCTAATATAAGGGACCACCTGTAGAAAGAGAATAAAAGGTTGAAATCCTAGCTATAGGAAAGGAGGAACAACATGCCACCATGAGTAGTTTGTCCATGGAAGCCATACATTGTACAAATCCAAAGCTAGCGTATATGAATTATGTGAATATAAAGTAGAATGTTTATACAATATGTTAACATAATAACTCTATTAAGTTTGTATCCTAATGTCTTGTGATATTTGTAAATTCATGTAGTTTTACTAATTTAAAAAGTTCACATTTTGATAAGATCAAAAAATGCATTTGTAACCATTGGTTTCTCATGTATGAGTAGGTATTGAGTGTATTATTTACATTAATTTAGCTCTAGGACTCTTGATAGCAAAACGTGGTGGGGGAGATTATTAACTTGTTAAGTCTGCGATGTGTAGATTGGGCTCTAAGTGTAGTTCATTCAAGAGTGGCTCAAATGAAGGTGCTGCTAGAGGGAAAGTGATAAATCTACAACAAGTATTCATTATGAGGGAGTGTAAAAATTATTATGTATACTAATTTTATAGACATAAAATGTTAAAACAATATATTCAATTACAATAACTATGTTTTTAAGTCCTCTCTAAACAAGAAATAGATGAAATGGATTCCTAATCCATGTAGTTTTTGACATGCCATAATTAAATATAAATCTACTAACAATAAAATTTATATATTTTCTTAAAAAAATTACTCTAGTCTTAGCATACTCTTTTAATATTTTTTATTTTCACATTTATTTATATTTATTAATACTCTTTAATATTTTTTATTTACCCATTTCTTTATGTTTATTAATATGTTTCTCCAAATTTATAAATATATATATATATAATGATAATGTTAAAAATAAATTGAACCTATATCTTTTTACTAATTTCTGCATTTATTTTACGAAAACAAATCTTTCTTCTATTTAAATAAGAAATATATATTTCGTCGAATCAATGCTTATCATTTATAACTTTTTCTACTTAAATACTGAAAATTTATTCACATGAACATGATGGTCATCCAAGGACCCCTAGATTATAATCTACTCCTTGGGCGTGACTATATTTATTGCATGGGATCCGTCATCTCCTCACTCTTTAGAGTAATGTGTTTTCCGCATGAAGGCAGAGTGGTCAAGCTCGTAGACCAGCTGTCATTCCCCGATTCACACATAGCAAATAGTCAAATGCCATCCCCAAATGGTCTTTTCACGCAAGGAATGTCTCATCGATCTCCAGTCCGTCCACCTAATGAGCGCGAGTGATTCATGAGGATATGGCTGAAACTCAGGGGGCATGCACCCTGGCCTACTTCGGCAGGGAAAATCTAGGTATAAAGTAGGTTTCCGCAGAGGAAGATGACTGGTCCAACACTCATCCTAATAGGAAAAGGGAGTTAGACCAGAATAAGATTCCCTCGTCAAGGTTAGGAGGTTGGGATTTAGAACCACCCTGGTCCAGATGGACTAAGCCAGGAAGTGTTTCTATCTGCAACGTGGATGGAAACTATCTTGCAAAAGTAAGAGCTTCTATATGGTAACCTGGAAACTTTTCATTATACCTGGGGGCATGCAAACCTTTTTGCATGCAAGTGAAGAGCGATCATTTATTTTTTAAATTTGTAGGTCCTCTAACCCTTTAAACTCATAGGATTGGTCATTTCCTAGCTTGCATAAAGAAATGATCTGCAGCAAAGCTTTAAAATGTGCAAGCTCCATAACAAATGGCATCTTAGATGAGATATCATTATTATATGACTAGCACGAGCAGTTTTAGCACAGAATTTAAGCTCATTAAAAGAATAAACATAAGCAATGAGCAAATGTTTCCCCCAGAGTTTAAGCTCATTAAAAAATGAACCGATCCCCATTAAATAACCATTGTGAATGCATTATCATCAGCTTTTGAGCCTTGGTCGTGTTCTCATCATCACCTCCACTCTATTTTAGTCGATCATTCACCTCCATTTGATTGTTTACCCCTTTCAAGGAACATCTTCGAAGAGTGATTCTATTGGACATCCTTGTGACACTGCCATGATTGGAAAATTCCAAACCTTACCTGGAATCAGCCGCTACCCGAAATCATCAATCGTTCCTCGGAAAATGTGTCTCATTTAAGCTCTTTTCAACTGACTCGTAAAATATGAAAAGATTGCCGAGTGATTAGCCTCTCCAGCTCGTTAAAGCCATTATAAGTGCTATCCCTCCTCTATATTTTAATCTTTTTGGACTTGAAGGATTATTACACAAAAAGATTAACCGCTTGTCTTGTTCGACTCGTTAAAACTATCGAAAATTCATCCCTTCTATGTTATTTTATGCTTTTTCGGACTTAAGGGATTATATGACGAAAAAGAATCATTGGAGTTTCATTTCCATCCCTTTCAGACTCTCTAAAATTGAAAAGGACCGAGTTATCTTTGTCACTAAACTCGTTAAAACGTAATAGCGACAAACTTGTCCAAATGGACGAGAACGAGTTTCACTGTCGTTAGGCTCGTTAAAACATAGCGACAGGTTCGCCCGAAGGGCGATTTATAGAACAAGCATATGTTATCCTCCTCAAGCTTGACAAAAATAAAGAGGTACTAGTCAGTAATGACTGGGGAAAATTGGGAAGAAAACTTGAAGACACTTTATTTGTAGCAAGTCGCTCTTGAACATGACACTTTCTCTCCGCATCCAAGTTGGGCTGGGTTGTTCCCTTCACTGGCCATATCACCATTGGTCCATCACACCATCCATCTTTGGGGTTAATGCTACCAATCCATCATCAGTGTGGCCGATATGTTCAAGAGAAGTCGCTCAGAGAATTCACCTGTGTCTCATCCGCTGTAATACATTCATGCTCCATTCTTTCATGACCGCCACCCCGAACCTTGTATCATCAGATCGTTTTCACCTCCAAAATCATTTGCTCCATTCCATGTCATAGATGTGGGATTCATTAAGGCCCTCCTACGATAGGTCACTTCTTGTCGACATCATCTCACTATCCAAGAAGTTGACTTAGGAACAACCCCTTTCAGTACTTTGAAGCTTGCATACCTCAATGGCAAGTTTCTCACTTTCTGCGACAGGTTTACATCAATGACCTTCGACCAAAAGATTTTGCGTGGTGTTCGATGCCAAGTCCCTTTTTCACACCACATGAATTGTACTGTAGTACCTTGAGGATCATTGACATTATTGGTGACTCCTCTCGCGCCTGTTAACACCTTACATCATTGGCTGGTAATCAGGCGATGTCTTTCCATGTTTGACTCTAGAACATTTTTCACATGGATCGACTTGTACTTCGAGTGAAGATGGAACGATTTTTGAAGACCCCAGATCTAGTTTCATCCATTCGGGCTATGATATATTCAGGAATATAAAGACATCAAATGTACATCATTGT
This sequence comes from Pinus taeda, assembly GCA_000404065.3. NCBI lineage: Eukaryota > Viridiplantae > Streptophyta > Pinopsida > Pinales > Pinaceae > Pinus > Pinus taeda. The sequence goes on along the minus strand of APFE030432590.1, from coordinate 47,359 downwards.
CGAACAGATGATCATCCAAATCAAAGGATGATGACTCCGTCCGAATCATCAATCTGCTACATAGATGGTTGTCTGTCCTATGTAGATGAAAGTGAATTTATAAAGTTGAGCATGGGAATGCTCGCCTCAGCTAGATCATGAAAAATATTATGAAGATAATGTATTGTATTGTATCTTATTACAGGTCGCCTCCCAGCTCGAAAAAACTTCGGATCTTCATGGTAAAGCATTTCATCCAACATCAAAAGATTAACGACCTCATGATTTAAGGGGCAATTGTTATAGACATTTTTGGGCACTACACCCCAATCATAAATGTCCATAAACTGAGGGCTCCTAAGTCCCTAAAAGTATTGCTTCACTACCTAAAGGAACAAGTTCAGCTGATTACATCATCTCCCAGAAGTTCTCCATAGAAAACTGCTCAGAAATGGTCAAAACTGGACCATACTGAATACCCAGTGTAGAGGGTGCAATGCATATCACCCTCCCAGTGTAAAGGGTGCAATGCATACTAGATGGCCCCTCTGTAGGGTGCGATGGGAGAGAATGGACAAATAGCAGAGACAGTTTGCGAGGTGGAAGATCATAGAATCTTCCAGAAACTTCCCCTTTGACACTTGCCTCTCTGATTTCGACCAGGGATGAGTAAGAGATCATCAATATCCAAGTGGAATCAAGAAATATCAGAGAGAGGACACTAATCAAAATCCCAGAAGTTGACTCACCCCCATACAATCATCTATATATGGATCCCTCATCACAGAGATCAAGAGGCTGGAATCTTGTATCTTGTAGAGAAGTGTTGTTGGTTTCCTGGTGTAACATCATAGTGTTGGGTGATCTAAGCTTTACATGAGGTGAAGAAGGGATTTCTTGCTGGAGGATGATGCTAGGTCAGAAAAATTGGTTGTAATCCTTTGTGCTATTCTTGATATTAATAAAGCTATTCAATTTTTCCTCCACATTCTTGTATGTTTAATTGTATGTGCATTTGTGTGGTCAATACATATCTGGTCCTGTATTATTTATGACTGTAGATCTTTGTTCTTCGATAGTATTATGTTGCTTTGATTCCACAAGTGCTCTTTGAAGCTAGGTAGATGAAGAAGAAGTGGTAAAGATCTATCAGAAAGGAGAGGAACCAGGCAAGGAACCAAGCGCAAGGCTGAGGTTAGTGTCCTTTGTTCCCCTCTTATCTACTTCTCATAAAGGACAACGAAAGTAGTTTTAACTTGTTTGTTTCTAAGATAGCTACCAGTCTTAGTGGGAATAGCAGCTCCAAGTGGACACTATTCCCAATAACATACCCCAACAAAGTTGCTTTCTTCACCTCCCTTAAAAGGAAACCTTTCTCTTTTTTCACCATTTTATTATATTTTTCTTTTATTTTTAGAAATTTGCATCGACACTTATTGATTTCATGGGGTAGAAGAGGGATCCTGAGTTATTGATAGAAGAAGAGGTTTTCCTTTTAGAGAAGGATATTTATAAACCTATGAAATTCAATTCACTTGTTTAATTTTCCTCCCCTCCTTACTCTGCTTGACTTAGTTGACAAGACAAAACTAAGAAATCCTAAAATTGATTAGAGGAGGTGGTATTAGTTATCGATTCAAGCATCATAATTCCACTAAGTCTATCTCTAAAAAAGAATGTATTTTCATCAGGGTATCATCAACTAAAAAGTGTAAGGCCTGTGCAAAGATAAGGATTAAACATAAAGAAAAGAATTGACAGTTGCACAATGTCCTCTTAAACATCACCATGCTTTCTTCATAAACAAAACACGATCTCATGCAGAAATCTATTACAAACAAAGGAGGAAAAGAGTGGAAAACATGAAGCAATAGCAAAACAACTTAAACAAACTAATCCTACTCCTAAACTAACAAGAACTGGGCCAGGCTTACATAAAATCAAACTTCCAATGTAACCATTGAAACATTACCTGACCTGAGCAAGTGAGGGTATCAACAACAAGAAATATATTCAAGAATAACAGCCAATCAAAGAGATAAAATGTGAAATGTTGCAATATCCAAAGATTGAAAATGCAAGTAGAAAAATACAACAATAAATCTGAAAATAATTATGCTAATGCATTTTGGTGTTCGTGCACATCACAACAAGAAATCATGCGAAATCACTTCCGAACTTTCAATATTGACAATAGGATCGAGCTTGCCAGGTATGATTCCTCCAATGATTGTGCAATAGGATCGTGAATAACAGGTGAAGGGTGTGAAAATTGTGAAATAAATTGATTTTCAATTTTCATAGTCGAAGAATGAGGATTCTTGAAAGAGAAAGTACTATCCTAATCATGATTAGAACTAGCATCAAGACTGCGAAAACCTGACATAACCATTAGTGTAGGCTGAAGTGACTTAACATCTTGCGGTAATTCCAAGACATTAGAAGATAGATCATCAAAAATTGGTGGCCTATAAAAATTGACAGTAGAAAATATGGAATCGTTACTAGATGAGTCGATGAATAGATGAAGAAAACCATGATCAGAAATTCCATTGTCAAGAAGAAAGGAATCCTCATGATCTGAAGAATCATAGAGAGGGGGGGATTGGAAACAAGAAATTTCACTCTCTATTTCTTCAAAATGATCAGATGATGGATGGGAGAGATCATAAAGATAAGATTTTTCCTCTCCATGTTCAAATCTAAAAATGACATTCCATGAGTCCGAAGTGTGATCATAATTAACATCATCATAAAATAATTCCTCTAAAGATACAACAAGCACAACAAATTCGTGGAAGGTGTCAGGATAATGAGGGAGAGGTGAGAAAGGAGAAACATCAACTTTCATCGCAAACTCTTGTTTAGAAATGCAGTCCCACACATAGTCATTATAAATAATATCACAAGTTTTTTGGTTGATACTAACTCCATCCTGAACTTGATCCTCTTAAACATCAAAAGAAATGATTGAAACATGTGGATATAACAACTCACAATCAGGAGGACCAAAGGAACCAACAAAAGGAGGTTGAGGAGAAATAACATGAATGTACAAGTCAGATTCACGGTCAAAACTTGCACTTAAATTATTTATATGTGGGGTGGGAGAAGATGGTGGTATATTAACAGATGAACTGTCAAGTTCTCCAAACTCAACCTACATAAATTGAGTTTTTTTATGAAGATAATATGAGGATTCACTTGGAACAACAACAAATTCAGCATAGATTTGACAGCTCCATAACCAGTGTATGTTAGGATACTTTCAAAGGATTCATATTCTACTGGATTCATTGAAATATGAACAAGAAATTAGAACTTCTATGGCATAAAATTCCAATCAATATCATCCTCAAAAAATTCGTAACAAAAATGAATGAAGAGATCGTGAAAATCGTCAAGAGATTCATTAGGTTCTTTTCTCAGATTCGTGACTTTCTTATAGATATATTCATAATCATATGTGTCAAAGTCGTGGTAGATCTCCTTGACAAGACATTCGAAATAGTTAATAGAAGCGACCAACAATGTATAACACCATCCTTTAATGCACGCGTCAAACGTAAAGATGAACAACCTGTAAGCATTATCCTCACAATGATTTTTATGATCAATGAAAAAATCAAGAAAGAAAGTAGTGAGCTTAAGAATGGTTGTTCCACCCTCACCATCAAACTTCGGATTAGACAAGTCATTAATTATCCCCATAGGCACTTTCATATTTGTGGTTATGGAAAAACATGTCCGGGTTCAGATATGGGAAGAAGCCATTTAAAGGAAAGTTCAAATAGACTTCACGGGCTCATCTTGTCATCTAGCCCTCCTTCTAGCACCAGAAATGTTGACGTTATTGGACTTGCCAAAATTTATGGGGTCTCCCCAATATGAAGTTCCAATTATACCTCACGTCGTTTAGAGTAAGAGTCCCATCTAGAATATGGTCTGGTTGCCGAAATAGTGGGTTTTAGTGGTATTCTTTGGTTGTGAGAATGCATAGGATGATGTATTCATGACTTTGGTGAAACAAATGTATAGATTTGTGAACATTCAAGTGTAATGCATAAGAGTTTCTAACATAATAAGGGGAAAGTGATTGAGCCCCTTAAAAGCCTGTAATAGTACACAACTTGAAAGGAACATATGAGCATAAAAGGAATCATAAGTTAGCCTACAAAATAGTTCACAAGATAACCATGATTGAAGTATATAACAACATGCATTCAATAAGACTCATATTAATGAAAACGAAATAGTTCATAAGCATTAGCATACATGAAATAACATATATTGCAAACATAACAAGAGTAGTCCTACTATATTCACAACATATGCATGAATATGTGTCTGTTATGAGCTTTTATTAAAGTGAAAGTCCCAAACATACATATGCAAATGCCAAACCACTAGTACCAATAGTGGAACATGAAGCCAAAACCTACTTCTCCAAAGAAATATACTCACTCTATGCTAAGGAGAAGCCAAGACCCTCAACAAAACTCCCAAGCTTCTGATCCTAAGCCCAAAAGCCCGGCCAAAAGACATTTACATGAGTTATGAGGGTACAATTATAACAAATGAGATGAATAATCATCTCCTATTTCTGAATCTTGGACTTCCCTCGTGACACTTTGACTTCCTTCAACCATGACCTTTGGACTTCATTACAAAACGAACTTTCACATTCCACAATTGACACTTGGAATTTCACTTATAATTGATTACAGATGAATATTACAATATGTCTCATACCCATATAAGATAAAATTTGGTAGTTTCAACTAAACAGCCTAATCAGACAAAACAATTCAAGCTTGAGTTTGTGGAAACTCTAGCTCAGCCACTTCAACTTGTAGTTTCTTAGTCACATAGTGGTACCAAGATTTATACTGTGTGATGGGATCATGTTGAAAGCCACCTCTAGCCTCCATTACATTTGGGTACACTGCCTTGGAACCGATCTAAGTTTCCTTCTTTAGCAGGACCAACATGGTATTAATCTAGATAGAGCCACCAATGTACTTCTGCATATTATGCCTGCTCACCTCTAGATCTTCCTTGGTGGAGATATGCCTGAGCTAGTCTAAGTATTCTTCAACTTCATGCTTTATTTGATTCCTTCCTTTGGCTTCGGTAAGAGAGCTAAATGAAGGGATATTGTGTGACTTCACCATGAAATCGACATTATTGTCCAACCGTGCGTACGAGGCTTGAATGTTGGCGATGAATGAGTCAAGCTAATTTTTACTTTGGATAAGCATCTAAACCCCTACTTTCTCCAACTCATCTTGTTTCCTTGTCTTCTTCACCAACTCAGGAAGTGTGCCTTTGTATTTCATTAACCACTCATGCATGGTAGCGATGGTTGTATGAAACAACCTTAAGAGCTTTAGCATTGTATTTTCACTTTTGTTGCATGTCGTGTAAGAAGAAAACTGCTTTGTGCACGGTGACCAGCTTCTTGTAGAGGCTTTTCATGCTTTCTCCCAATGTTGATACTTCACCAAGTATGGTTTTCTTAAGTTCTTCTAGATACACCTTAGCAGGAGCTTCTTTCTAGACCTCTGCTTGGAGTTATTCCACTTGTTGCCATGATTCTTGCAAGTTATTTTTCATATGCATGTTCTTGACCATCAGATATTATGTATTTGACTTGGTAGCACCTATGACGGCCAAGTTGGCTACAACAATAGCCTCTAGATTCCTCATGGTATCCGTCACAATAATCCTTTCTCTAATGAATGTAGGAGATGTGAGATCATCTTGAAAGTGTTTCTTTCTTGCTTGTACAATGTTATTATGAATCTCATCATAGGTTAGATTATACATATCCATGACAGGACCATCATCAAGAGGAACAATTTCCACTTCTTCTCTCAGAACTTGCTTTGTTGCGAAGGAGGGGGAGACTGAATAGTGATTTGTTTTGTGCTCAACATGAGATCAAATTTCTTAGTTTTGTTTCTCTAGTTCCACCTCCATGTCCTAGATTACTATTAGATCTTAAATTTCATGAGCAAGTTCCTTATCTATAATTGCTTGCTCTCTTCTTCTAGTATATAACTTTGTTCCTCTTCCTCGGCTTGCTTTTGTGTTGCTTCTTCTTCTTCCTTATTTTGTCTTTCTTCTTCTTTTTTCCTTTGCCTTTATTCTCTTAACTTATGTTATTTTTCTTCCTTCTTCTTCAATCCTTCCTCCTGCTTCCTCAGTTTTCTCTTTCTTTATATTGCTACGGCCACTTTCAAGATGATTGGATTTTCTTTCAATTTGTGGCTTTGTTCCCCCGTTGGATTGTGCACAACCTTCTACTTCCCCTTTTTGTGCAATGGGTTGCACCTCATTGATGGTTTTTCTTCTGGAATCGCTTCCGGATGAGGAATAACCAATGATGTACCTACAAATATGACTAGTTGTTGTGGCTTAGATGCATTGTAACAATTCTTTATCCTTTCCTCCTTGGGCCTGAAATAAGTCTCACTCGGACAACTAAAATGTATCTTTGCACAACATTATTTTCAAACATTCTTGGGATCATATGAATTGTAACATATTAGAACGAATGAAAATTTATCTATCTCTTTACCTTCGGTGTCAACAACCTTTAGATTTTTGATCTCGTACAATCCAATTTGCAAAGGAAGAGTGCCAAGGTGCTTTCTTCTTCCTTTGCAACAATGCTAACAACCCTATGGAAAGATGAAAAGAAACTACTTGCATGACCATCTTGTTGGTAGCATACCTCGGTAGCAGATGTGGAGACTTATGAGTGCCAAACACTCTGAGGTAAGTTTCATCTAGTGAGGAAAACCAATATGCCAATTCCGACACTACTTCCATCACCTCAGGTGACATGCAAAGTGGCTCTTAGTCAAAAATCATCTCGTAAAATGGAATGAGGAAGTGATTTGTCTTCTTATCCATAAATCCTTTGTGGCTGCAATATTAAAGTAGCTTGAAATAAATGTGTATATCAGGTTCATTAGGTTTCCAAGTCCAACTCATGCCAGGAAAGGAGTTCTGAGCACAGATTGCATCTAGCAAGTAAGCAGACATGTAGAATAATGATTTCTTACCCTTGGGAAGGTTCTTAGCATAAGCTACATGGGTCCTCAATTGTTGAGCCAACAGGTTCAACTAGATAAATTGTTTTCATTCTTTCACAATCTGATGCAGAAAGAACACCTAGCCTTCAGGAAAGGTCTCAGTACTCTTCTAATCATAAATCCAACAAAATAGAACCATCAAGTACTGAAATGACTTCATGGGAGATTTGGTCTTGTAAGTGTTGTTGGGTTTAGGTATTTGGCAGAATTTGGATGGCTCTTTCACCCAACCTTTGATGACATCCTTCATGCTCAAGTAGTTGGTGACTGCATAGAAGTGAGAATCCATGTAGGATTCTAGCAGCAACAAATGATACATATAATGAAAATCATGTGCCATGAAAGAGGCAAGCCTTTGTCCACTTGCACTATTGAGATTCATGGTCTTTGTAACTATATGTGATAGAACCCAATTGACAATGTTTGCACATGGAAAGGATGGATACCTACATGCAATCTTATGTAATCATGACCTTTCGACATTGATATAAGCATGCATGTCTTCAAGATCTGCTCTGAAATTGCTTGTTGTGTAAACAACTTTCATTGTGTTCGATGTAATGTCATAGTTTTTCTTCATGAATAGGTCAGTATCTGAAAGCACTAGCATAATGGTAGGAACACTATCAACTGCCTCACTAGTGTTTCTTTTTGTGGTATCTTTTGAGGCGAATCTCTTGGGTGCCATGATAATCACAACTGATGTAGATAGATAACCTCAAAAAGTTGCAGTACCTGTATGACAAAATACACTCATGGAAAACATGAATTAGCTCAAGAAAATTAGTTTATTCAACAAGATCAAGGCAACAACTCACACACTAAAAGGAAGGATTGCACAATTCCTGAGCTGAAGGTGTGAGACTAGCCTCATGAATTGTGCATTGTGCAATCTCAATAATGAAGGAGGTAGATAGAGGCTTGAGATTGTGTAATATGCAATCCCAACTGGGCAGAGCGAGGGGAGGAACTACGCATTATGCAGTCCTGGTGGCTAGGGATAAGGGTTGAGTCTTGTGACTACGCAATTCACATTTGTGCAAGCCTATGACTACGCATTGCATAATCTCAGAGGCCAAGCTCGAGGCTTGCCTCTTAAAGATGTGAAATGTGTAGTTGGGGAAGGAAACTGATGTCCTAAATTGTGCAGATTTTCCCAGGAAAGAGATGGAAAATTGATAGTGAAAGAAAGATTTAACATCTAAGGTAAGATTAGTAATAATCAAGTGCATAAAATCCACATGCAAAAGGAAAAACAAGCATGCACACGAAGACGTCGTAATGACGAACTCTTATGGGAAGAAATAAGAAGTTGATGCGACACTAGTAAAAAGTGAACGACGAACTAAACCAACACTTGAACAAATTAATAACAGTTACTAAAACACCAATATCCATGGAAATAAACAAGCAAAACAACACTCACATAAGTGAAACGATAAAAAGCGAGAAAAAAAGTGACAAAAGACGGCCAAAGAAAACTTACCCCGAAAAGCATTGCAAACTCCACCGAAGGCTCCTTGATTTCACTAGGAAGGCTAGAGCTCCAAGATAGAATGTGAAAATGAGATCTAGGGGCATCTATTAAATAGATCTAGGTGGGTTAGGGTTTATGGCGTGCATGCCTAAATCAAGGAAAAAGTGCCACTTGTCTGAAAGTCATAATTAGCAACTTAGTGGACTTTACCAGACATTAATTGGGAAACTCATATTTTTTAGGGATGTCAAATCTTCTTTTTTAGGAAACTTAATTTTCACATTGTTAAAGGGGATTGCACAATTCTCATCCACAAGGGACTAGGAAATTCCTTGCCTCGGTGGATTGCACATTTTTTTAGGGTAGGAGAAGCTTATGTGTAATTTCTGAGCTCAATACTAGCTTACCTCTCAAGATTGTGCAGTTTTTGAACTCAAGGTTGGCCTGCCTTCTAGGATTACACATTTTCTAGGCTCAAGGTTGGCCTGCCTTCCAAGATTGCACAGTTCCAAAAGGGAAGACCGACAATGCTGCAAGGTCAAGGAAGGAGATGGTTTATGTTTGAAAAGGTTCATATCAAGGTCAAGACAAAACATCACAAGCACTGCATGGAAGTATAATTATTTACATATGCATGAATACTTTACGAAAGTGAACGATAGACTCCTGTGGAGAGAAGGGAGGCTCCAAAATCAAAGCATGGGAGAAATTTTGGATTTATTTTGGAGGGGGTTTGTAGTAGTTACAACAAACCCAAATGTCCCCAATTCTATTTTCATTTGATTAAATAAATTTTTAATCACACATGAGCACATTAAGAAGCCCCCTATTGTATTGGGCACATAAATTATTTTACTAGATGCTTATGTTTTCATTTTTGCATTTCCATTCACATCATAAAAATATATTATCATGCACTAGATATATTTGGTAATAGCTACCTAAATACATGTAAGATAAATACTTCGGGTCAGAGATGGGGAGTGTTGCACTTTTTATCCCTCTCCTCTAATAGTGGATTTTCTTTATTATTATTTCTCAATTATGGCATTAACTTACCACTATATATATATATATATATTGTGTGCGTGTGTGTGTGGTTCGCTATAATGGAGATCAATTTTAGCTACATCCATGGAAAGCCCACTTGTGTCTAGGTGAATTGGTTATCTTTCATGTAGAAATGACTCCGAAGGTGCAAGCATGTGAATCTCGGTGGGACTAGAACCGAGGTGAGGAGGATAATAATGAATCCTCCCTACCATAAATTACTTAGTAATAAGTGACAAGATATTACACCATTTTATGCATTTGAAAGAATGATATTAGGTGGGTTCCTTAACCACCCTCTCCCATTGGTTTCTAGCCCTTAGCACCTTTTGTTTGTTCATCTAAAAAGTAAATGGAGAAATTTGAAGAAGTGATAACATTTAAAATGTTTTGAAAAATCCAACCCACTATGCAAAATTTGGATTGGCCTTTATTGAACAAAACCCTACCTCCAAATATCCTCAATAAATCATTTTTTAGCCCATGGAATCCTAGAAAGCGGGGTGCCGCTAGTTGTAACTTGGTATTAGGAGTCCAATGGAATCAACATTTGTCCTTAGTCTCATTTTTTATTTTATGGTCAATTGCCTCTAAATTAATAGTCATTTTGGAACATATGTCAATTTGTTTTGCGGGTATAAAAATCAAATAGAGCTACAAAAATGATCTTCATAAGATTTGCAAATTGTCTTGGAAAAGGCCCATGTGAGCACACTACCCATGATTTCTAGAGAAATAATTTTGTAAAATCCAATCACTTGGGAAAATTTTGCATTGGTATTTACTAAACAAAACCCTAGATCCTCAAATAAATCAATTTTTGACCTATAGAATCCTAGGAGGGGGATATCTCTAGCTTTAGCCTGATGCTAGGAGTCCATCACAACCAACAGTTTTCCCATCTGAGTATCAATTTAAATTTCATAGTAGTGAGTTGTAACTCACTTCCAAGATCCATTTTGAGACACATTGTGAATTTTTTTACAAGGTTATAAAAACCAAACCGAGTAGCAAAAATGAGTTTTTTAAGCTCAAGCATTTGTGTTTCGGCAAGGCTATTGTAGGAACACTACCCATGATCACTCAAGTGAGAATTTTAAACAATCCACCCCCTTGCGGAAATTTGAGTTCATAATTAGAAAATGTTTGTCAATGTATATTGAAGTGGGATTTGAAAACCGAGCAATGTACAATTTCATGGGATGCAATTATATGGAGAAATATTGTTTATACCATTATGACTAATTTATATACAACACACCATAAGAGGCACCCATAAGTGACTTAATTAAGTGATCCCGCATAAGAAATGTACCTAAGTGATACTTTTGAAAGTGAGACACGTATTCAACATGCCTTATGGCCCTCAGTATTGTATAAATAATTTTACAACTCCAAGAGTCTTATCTTTAATTATCAACTTGATATTAATACAAACTTAAGAGGGATTGGCACTAATGTACCGCAAACACTATCTCTTTCCTCTTATAATCTTTATATGTGTGAGAGATGTTGGAGTGTGACATCCCCTGACTTGAATCTTTTGTTGTAAATTTGTATTATGTTTAAATATGACTATGTATTAACTTTAAAAAGACTTATTTGAAAATAGTTTATAAGTGTGATAAACTGATAAAAATTGAATGTGAATCTTGTATTTATTATGTTGTTAATAAAAATAAAGAGTCTAGAAATTAATATAGAATTTGCATCTAGCTAAAAGAGATAAAGGCTGCAAGTTAAATGGTGGTTATTGATTACCATTCATTAATTCCTAGGAATTTAGTTTAAATAATTAAATTATTAATTATCATGGAAGTAATTGATCATTAACTTCCATAAAAGATGGGAAGTTGTCTTGGAAAGTGAGGAAGTGGAGCTCATAAATGGGCTACTAACTACCTTCCACCTATTGGGTGAGGTGGAGGTAGTTACCAACTACCAACTAATTGGTAGAGAGGGTAATCTAATTTTGTCTTCTTGCTAAAGGGGGTACACAACGTTAAATTGTGGAAAAGAAAGAGAGAAGGACAAAAAGAAAAAGAATGTGCATATTTGTGTTCGGGGGGATGCTTTAGAGGTTAAAGTGTCATTGGTTGGGTGGAACTAGTGAGCTCTTGTATTAGTTCCAGACTTAAAATTATCAAGTTGGTACCTTGAACTTCTCTCTTGTGGATAGACTTCCTAACGATGAAACAATCATGTGAAATCGTGTTGCTTATTGATGTGTTCAATTTTATATGTGTTAAGTATGCCTTATTTACTTGTATAGAAGAATTAACTAGCAATTAGCATGAAAACAATTTACTTTTTGTACTGTAAATATTTAATGATTACAAATACATTAATTTTTGTATAAAATAAAGTAATTGAAAGGAATTATTTGTTTTAGAGTTTAGATTGTATTCATGCATACAATTACAAGTATATGAAAACATGCTAGTTCAATAATTTATATAGAACGGGTTCTGAGTAATTCTAAGCATTTAATTTGTTATGAGTAAATAGTTTCAAGAATATAAAAGCGATTAGACACAGAAGAATATTGTTATGAGAAAATTGAACAAGATAAGAAGGAAAGTATATATATATATATAAGAGAGAGAGAGAGAGAGAGAGAGAGAGAGAGAGAGAGAGAGAGATAATATCTCTTAGAATATAATTTTTTAAGATATTATAAGAAGTTACATAGTATTTTTGTATACATGTATAAACATTCTACAATATTTATATTATAAGTGTTGGTCATATAAAGACCTATAATAAATATAGAGTAACAATATACATATCTCTTAGAATATAATTTTTAGAATATTACAAGAAGCTACAAAGTATTTTTGTAGACATGTATAAATTATCCATGGTAAGAATGAGTGTTGAAACATATAAAAGAAAAACAAGTAATTAAGTATAAACATAGAAATTCCTTCAAAGATGTATTCATAATTTAGAGTAAAAATATATATACCGGAAAATAATTTCATAAATACATTTCATAATATGTCAAAATTCAATGACTTAAAAGTCATTATGAAGAGAATATAATAGAGTTCATAATTTACCATAAAAGAAATAAATAATAGAAAATGTATATGTTTTTCGAAAGACATCGGACATCATTTTCCCATAGCTCTTTTACATCATAGGCTTAAAGCCTTATAAAAACAATATAATTCTTGATAGATAGTAATTTGTAAAGAAAGAAAGAAAGTTTAACTAACAGATTGTCAAAACTGATAAACCATGGTTCTTGCTTCTGAACACAGCTATCATGCTCAAGCAAAAGAGGCATCCAAGGGTTCGAACCACCCAACCTGATAGATGAACATCAAAATTTACATAAGTGAGAAGAATATTTTAAATTCTCCTTAGTGAAATAGATATTTTCAAAATACTCTTCATGGAAAGGTTAATACTTGCAAAAGAAAATACCGTGTATAAACATTATATTAGAATATATATTTATACAGGAAAATATAAAAAGGGTTGCAAAGAAATTATAAACTACAAAAGGAATATGAAAGGTGTTTTAAGAATTTACACCGGAATGAAATTCCAGAATTAGTGTACCTAGTTTTATACCTGCAATATTGAAGAATTAAATAAGTGGAGTTGAAAATAAAGAGATTCATAATCTATTATAATATTTGTGCACAGTTAAGATTAAATAATGGATAAAAATGGAAATTAAATAAAAGAATCATATTTCTGGTGAAAGATGAAGATGAAGATAAAGATAAATATATATATATATATATATATATATATATATATATATATATATATATATATATATATATATATATAATATATATATATCATTCTAGGGTTCAAAACCCATTTGGAAAAATTAACAAAAATTTAATGAAAATGAAATTTAAAAATATAAATAAATAGATTCTATCGCCATCCTCATGTGTTAGCGTGAGTGGCCGAGGCCTATGTATAAGTATGGAACAATCAAAAGAAAAAGATTTATCACATTTATCACATATCCTAGTAGTTAGGGTTTAGAACTTTAAAACCCCAAAGAAAATCAAAATAACCAGAACAAAGTTATCAAGTAGAAAAATGTTGAGGAGGTATAGGGTTACAGTAAAAACCCTATCCATGAAAAATAACTTAATTCTAAATAAAGGAAAGAAATACATTGGCTATTATAACAATTATATCTAAGATGAGTTTGTTTTCCTAAGAAAAACTAAGAATGAAAACCATAGAATTTAAAAGGGTCGAGTCGAAAGAAGTGGCGACCAGATAAACTAAGGAACGCTTAAATAGGAATTCTTGAGAATTAACCCTCAAAGTGTACCTACAAAACCAGAGGTAAAAAGAGTGATCATTGTTGGAATTAATTTTATGATAAAACTTATAAGATAAATATATAATGCTAACAAACTCCAAGTTACATGGTCAAATGCGACTCACAAGTTGAAGGAAAGGTAGTCAATGAAACAAATTAAAACCCTCAAACATTTTTCCTTGTTGATTTTTTAGAAATAATATTAATCGTTGATTGTAGGATTGATCACAAAACTCGTGTTACAATGACATGTTGACCCATGGAATCCTATGCATGCACCAAGTTTTGAAACAATCTTGAAGGTCTTCAACATATTATACTATATGTAGAACACATATAAAGAATTTACAACATATAGAAGGGTTCTGTAGGTGGTAAACATATATCATGGCTATAATGAAGGCCTCATAATGTATAAATGTGCATGGTGATTACAATTTTTGATGTATTAATGGCTAAACATACACAAATGTGTAGCATTAAAACTTTATTTAACCAATTGCAAGTTAGGAAATTTGATGTATCAGTGTACATAAATATATTTTGGGGATGGAAGGGAGTCAAAGAACTATGACATAACATGGTCATATAAATGTTGTTAGAGTAATATATGAATCCATGAGGTTGGGATCGAATAATATGTACAATTGAGGATGTGTGAATCATCAAACAAAACTTATATGATTATTGATGTAAATGAAAAAGGAACTCAGATAATTCCGTAGTTTATGTAGGTGTGAATCATTAAACAAAACTTTTATGATTATTGATGTAAATGAAAAAGGAACTCAAATAATTCCTTAGTTTATTACATAGTTGAAAGGCAACATATAATTATATAATTAATGAGAACATGGGACCAAGAGTTATAACGATAAATATTTTATGGAATTAAAAAGAAAATTGGTAAAACAATTAATACATTTTTACAAAATATGATTACTCATACTGATGTGGAAAGAGATGAAGCTAGGAAAATATAAATCTTACCTAAATCTAGGTAAGAGTAGAATTTAAGAAATAAGAGATGAATATAAAGAAATTCAAATTCTTTCTACTAGCAATATTTGTAAATGGAAATAGTATATGTGTTTTATAAGAAATCAATTATGAAATAAGGTAGAAAACCATGCATATTTTAGGTTTAAAAAAATGTGGTTAGTGTGTTATTGGGGTTCATTACATGGAGTGTAGATTAGATGAATAGAAATATTATCAAGTTATTGAGATAATTCTGCTATGGGATATTAATATTGAAGAAATGAAATGGTACACACCTATGTTTATTGCAAGAAATGGAAATCGCACTTTGCCTAAAAATAAAAGACATGTAAAATAAACTTGAAATCTATATTACAAAAGTTAGAAACAACACTCAAAAAGCATACAATAAAATCATCTAAAGGAAACTTCATGAGATTTCTACTCTTCCAAACTCCATCCTCGACATCCCAAACATGTTTTGATATGTTAAGGAAACTAAATCAAGAGTTTATTGTTGAACTGGGAGAAGAAAATGAGCTATTTGCAATATACTCCAAGATTCCTTGTTTTGTTGCAGGAAAAACCAACAAGCCAACAAAATATTTGAAATGTGAATCTAAGGTGAGAGAAGCGGGTAGGAATGATGGTAAATGATATCATTTAGTTGGTAAAAGTGTAGAAAAACTAATTCTAAGCTTCAACATTATGAAACCAAGCTCTTCTCATCCTCTAGAATAATAATCTTTGTTGCACAATAAAACTAAGAAATTGCAAAAATTGTAGTAGAAAATGAAATTAAATGGAAAAAGACTTGAAAATGAAATGATAAGTGATATGAGTGATCTAAGAGACTAACAAATTGTATAAATGAATTTCAAATAATTTTAGCCAATCACGTACCTTCAATAAATTTGGCATCAAATATAAAAAGGGGGGGATGATGAATCTCCTCTCCTTCCACACATTATTTGACAAATATGTGTGTGTGTGTGTGTGTGTGTGTGTGTGTGTGTGTGTGTGTGTGTGTGTGTGTGTGTGTGTGCACGCACACGAGTACACTTGTCTGTGTGCCCAGTTTGACATGGAACAAATTATACAGAATTAATAATTTGTTTTGGGAAGAGGACTTGATAATAAATTTAAGAGTTTTTTTGGAACCAGTCTTTTCAAAACATGCAAAGAGTTTTGACACTTAATGAGGGAAATTTGGCAGTGTTTACAAAGTCCTATGGCAAACCGCATCACAACCTTGTAGCTTTTTGTAACAATCCATGTAGCAGACTGTGATAATTCCTATAGAAACTTATGATGCACATGTAGCCTCTTACTATAGCATGCACCTCATCTATGGGGAAATTACTATTATTCCATTTTCAAAATGGAAGTGAATACAAAGTGTATCCAAGTTATGGCGTGGTAGGGATGGGACTCAATGCAAAATGCTTAGCTATCCCATCTACCACTCCACTACCTGACATAATTCTCGAACATACTCACCACCCTGACTATTATATAATAAAAGTACAATGACCACCTTTTTGAATGATACAAGGAGATGAATCCATTTTTATTTACTTTGGGTGATATACTATTGATTTGATTAGATTTTAGTTGCTAACATATTTTATCCTTGGTTTGCACAAAAAGGAAATTTTCACTATGCTTTAGATGAATTTTGAGAGAGTTCTAGGCTCCATCCTCATGTTTACCTTTTGGAGGCCTAGCATTGATGAATTCCTTGGTTGTAGGTGCTTTCATAGACTAGGTTGAGGTTGTTTGTTATGTATAGTTCATCTTGTAGTAGTCTGCATGGGATCTTGTAGCTTCTTAGGATTTATTGATAAATATTTTAGGGTATTTCTAGAGTTATGGAGTTGTTGGAAAATATATTTCCCTTGTAGAGTTCATTATATGATGAAAAAGTTGGGTATGTAGGGCCTTCGTAACTTGCTACAGTACGATATAGTTCCTTGTAACCTACACAAATTCCTTTCAAGCTCAAAGGAAAATCTCCTTTAAGTGATGCATGTGACATGATAATTCATAGCAATGAAGGAAATGTGGATGGAGAAGGTTCTGAGTATGTGTCATGAAAAGTGAAGGAAATAGGTTGTTATAGGGTGGAATAGAGCAAACAGAGTGAGAGGACCACAATTGTGAGGTTTGTGAATGGAAATTGAAACTACTAGGAACCTATTTGTGCTCTCCTTTGGAAAATATACTCAGGAATACTTGGATCTATAGCCTTTTTTAGAGATAGGTCTCCCTTGTAGCAGTTTTAGACTTTCCTATAACATTTTAGCAATGCCCCAGAAAACCTATGGAAAGTGAGAAATATGAGGTAGGTGATGTTGGGAATGATGTAAGGGAATGGAAAATGGTACATGGATACCAACTAGGCCAACCTTGAGGAAATATGTGCTGATGAATTGAAATGGGCACTGGACTGTCCCTCTCTTTTTCTAATTTTTACAGTATGTCCATTCTAGTTGACCTAATTTTTGTTTATCCTTCTATGGTGTGGGGGAACTATACCTACACAAAAAATGAATGTGAGAGAACAATTTGTTTTTTATTTTTTTTCTTTTTGGTGCTCCTAATCACATACAGTTCCTTCCTTATTGAAATTATAAATGCAACCATAGAAATGGGCTTCCTATAAACTTTAAGTATGTAACCATTCAATAACAGTGAGATCTACTCCTCATTTATGGTTTTGATATGAAAGATCCATTTTCATAGAATTTTTAAACTAGGTAAGGTCCCAACCATTTGGTCATGAGTTTTCCTTTGAATTCCTTAAACCTAGAGTCATACAAGGGACCCCAATCACCCTCTTAGGAGGCTTTAGTTTTGATGTATCTATCATGCAAAAAAACTCTTTGTAGTTAGACTACCTCAGTATGCAACAAGGCCTACATCCTATACTCATCCATGACATTTAGTTGTTGTATCCTTTTAGTTTGTGCCTTGGTCAAATCCATATCTTGTTTATCTTCCACCCTCAAAGTGTTGTATTCAAACTAAACTGATAGCAAATCCTTCTTTCCATCAACTAGCTCATAGGCAGTGAAATCGGTGGTGGTTTTCCAAGTAGTATCATAGGCCCAAGTGGCCTCAACAAGCCTTTCTTCCAAATATTTATTATTTCCACTAACTACCTTAGTAATAGTGTTCTTTAAGGCACTATTAATGACCTCTACCTGCCCATTTTCTTGGGGGTATAAGGGAGTGGAATTCTAATGGTGAATTTGATGTTGCTTCATTATTCTCTTGATCAGGTTGGAAGTAAATCATATGCCTCTCTTGGATACTAAGTGATATTCTCTCTCTCTCTCTCTCTCTCTCTCTCTCTCTCTCTCTCTCTCTCTCGACATATTTCAAAATATAAAAATAAATCCTTCATTTATTTCCACTATAATGTTTTGGGTCCTTAACCACTTGGAAAAAAAATTATATGGTTCATTAAAGGACATTAAGATCTAAAATATTTAAAAAGAAAAAGAATGTTTGGTAATGGTAAGAATATTTTAGGTTGCATTAATGGAAAGCCTTGTAATTTTGAGGATATAATGATTTACATAATTTTTAAAAATATAATTAAGATTATAAATTTTGTAAAAACAACTATGCACAAGAACAATCTATTTTCAAGAAGCTTTTGTAGCAAGATTCCACCATTTAAGATACTAAAATGTTGCATTAATGGAATCATATGCATTATATTTTGCATGATAAATAACATACAACGTTACAAAAATCAAAGTTCACATAATTATATACAATATCTATAAATAAATAAATAAAGTAAATATTCAAAAAGTCAACTAAATTTCCTAGATTTCATCTCTTTACACAATCTTCGAATTAATTGCACAATTACCTCTAATTATCCCTCCAAGTTGACATATTGTTGTATTTTAGGTTTTCATTGCCATTAATGTGTCATGAGAGACCATCATTGATCAATATGGTCAGTAATTGTTTCCTATTGGTGGTGGTTTATAAGCCTGTGGTTTTGGTAAACCATGGTATTTAAAATCTAGAAGAAAAGAAAATAAAAATCTAACTATATAATTAGTTTTTACCATATACAACCATTCATTAGTTTTTACCATATACAACCATTCATTAGTTTTTATCGTACACAATTATTCATTAGTTTCTATCGTAGTGATTTATAGTATTCACCCATGGTATTCACCTATGGTTTTTTTGTAATCCATACTATTTACCAAAGGTATTTGAAATATAAGAAAGCGCGTGACTCTAGGTGAAAAGGAACCCACAAATAATATAAATACACGTAGTCAACATTGTAAAGCCTTGAAGTTTCTCATGATGTAGTCTATTGACATATTTTACCACTTAATAAAAAATAATTAATCTCTTTTGTTCACAGATTTTCTTGAGATTATATGGTTGTAGCTACAGGGTTTATGAGATACTAATTTATTGAATGGAAACCTGTAAATTCTCTTGATGTTGAGTTATATGATAGTCTACAAAATGGTAATGATATAGTAGAGGAGTGATGATTATATGTTGAGTTTGATCACAGAGAAAAATAAATAAATAAATAAAATAATAAAAATAAAATAAAATAAATAAAAAATAAAAATAAAAATAAAAAAATTTGTATACTCATGATTTCTAACATGATGTGATGATGTGCCAAAGGTTGTTGGACAGAGGATTATTAATCCAACTTGTGTTTGCAAGAGTACTTGCACTAGATGGATGATTGCCAAAATGTAATGAATATCCTAATACTTAGATGATAGAGTGTATGTCATTGTTTATTATCTAAGTAACATGAGTCTATGTGTATATGCTACAGAAGTGAAGTCGTAGTTGTTGGTCAAATGCTTATTGTGATGGCTCTAGATTCTTGTCTAGTAAGAGAGTGCTACTGTTGATCGATATCGTGATGTATACTTGAGTTTTCTACCTATGTAATCAAAGTATTTTTGAGAGCTTGAGTTTGAGTCAAGACTATATGTATGTTGATGAGTGAATTATGCATTGTTTAAGTGGGATGTTTGATGTTGAATTATTATGCCATTGAATATTTATGCTAGGATTTATATTTATGTTTCATGAGTATATAGAGAAAATTTGTATTGCAGCAAGGTTGTGTATTGAGTTTGATGAGTTGTTTGTTATTAAGTTAGAAGGTTTGAATTAGATTTTGTATGAAAGATTGTATGAGTAGTGTTGAGATTAGTTTGTGCTGATATGATTTTGTCATATTGTTGGATTAGTTGGTATACAATTGGGAAAAAGGAGTGTCGTTGATGTTTGGGCAGATAATTTGATGTTACTAGAGTTTATGGTAGGGTATGTATTGCAAATATTAATGAAAAGGTATTGACAAAGTTTTTGTTACTCCAATACTTGTTTATGATATTGTTGTTGTAGAGACATTTTTTTGATGTACTTTCTATGCTACTAAGGTTTGTGACAATTTTTTGTTGCAAATAGAGGCTTTGAGTCAGATGAGATTTGTTATTGAACGATAAAGTATATAAGGGTCTAGTTTGAAAATAGGATGAAATGTGGCCAACATGTCTTAATATTTTTTGTAGGTGGATATAGTATAAAAAGATTCTAAAATGAGGTCCACAATAGTCTGAGGGTTGGGGCCTTCAATAAGGGAGTAGTAGCTTCCTTCTGGTGGTGGTCGGAGAACTTGCTTAGGGAGTAGTAACCTCCTTCTAGTGGTAGTTGGAGAAACAATTGTAGGTGGTAGCATCAGTAGGTAGGATGCTTCTCATTGGTAGAAGCCTTTGTCAGTGTAAGATTTAAAAGAAGGCTTTATAAATGTTAATAAGAATAAGACAAAGATAAAAACAACAACGTTTTTTCCCAATTGTTTTTTCCACCTAATATCCATTGTCTCTATGTGATGATTTGTATGATGACTTGTTGATGTGTTGTTCTCTTATAGTTCACATGCATTCATGATTTCGTGATTCTCATGGATTACATGTGTTATTTTCTTATGCTTAGATTCATTGTCATAATGTGTTTCTAGTTAAATGATGATTCAGTTAACATTGTAAATAAGAGTGAAAACTAGTAAAAGTTGAAGTATCATGAAATAATGATTCACCACCCCCACTCATTATTTCTAACAATTGGTATCCAAGTGAGCCCTTTAGGAATAAATTTAATAGTTGGAAGGAGATCTAAGGGATTATGGAAAGGAAGCACAAGAAGACAACAACCCAAAGGAAGAAGTCAATTCAAGATAACTATGATAGTGCAAGCGATGTATCAAATGAAGTGGCAATATCATCAATTTTCGATCAAGGAGAATTGGTAGCAAAAAAAGTCATGCCATGAACTATGGATAGTCAAAGCATGCTTATATTCAATGATGTAAACGATCAGGTATGGAAAGACATGATGAAGTCTAAATTAATATCTCTTGCATTTGGTATTCGACATATAGTGTGTAATGCCTATTTTAAAATCCTTCATCCATTACAAATTTTTAGGTCTAAAATGGGTCTCCTAAGGAATATTATAAAATAAGTGGACATAATAAAATAACATTGGATTACCTCATAAAGTTTTGGAGGAAAAAAGAAAAAAGAAAAAAACTAATTTTTCAACTTATCTCGCTATGATTTTACTCAAATTTCGAGTGAGAGCACTCGTTGGATGTGGAATTTAATTTTTCATACAAGGAGTACCCATGTTGCATACTTTCAATGGAACCTACGACACGAAAAATGTGAAATACATGAAAAATTATGATTGCAACCATGTATTTTCATGTATTTCACATTTTTCATGTAGTAGAGTCTATCAAAAGTATGCAACATGGGTAATACTTGGATGAAAAATCAAATTCATCATCAAACGAGTGCTCCTGCTCAAGGTTTGAGTAAAATCATAGGGAGATAAGTTCAAAATATGAGTTGAAAAATAGGTTTTATTTTTATTTTTTTTAACTTTTCAACTTTTTACTCCAAAATTGGTGAATCATCCCCCATGGTTAACATCATCATATTTGTAACACCCTCCTCCCACATCTACCCAAGCAATTGTCCAGTCTAGGTAAACATGCGACGAGAGGCCACTATGATATGATTCAACCTCCTAAGTCACGTTAAGGAAGTGGAATCGATGGAAACACACCATATAGACATTCAACATCAACTTAAGAACCCTCAGGAACCAATCCAACACTTCATACAACTTGCCCTTGGGTCCTGCTGAGATTTTGGACAACTTAAGCCTCAGTTTCTCTCATGCTATAGGCATGACAGAGTCCGGAAACCTAGAGTCGATCTCACAGACTTTCCTGCCAATGCCCAGAGACCCAATTTGCTAGTGTTATGCCAAGACCCTTGGGATTTGAGCCACTTTTTCAAGACCAAAGCCCAAGTCACTACCCAGAATTTCATGATATCTTCATAACAGTAAAATAACATGGAAATGGAAGTATTAAAGAAAATACTTATTTAAAACATTGACTAGACCCCAACTAGCCTGACAGGCATTTTGTCAAACATATCATGAATATGTAAACTATAGGTGTAAATAAGATATTTGATCATAGGATCTCATACTTATCTTAGATTTTCCATGAAGCATTTATGCCTCAACAAACTAATTACCATTCCATCCATTAGACCATACATACATTGTTCATTCATATACAAGTAAAAATATGATGAGAGCCATACATAGTTTCTTCCATAAATCACATACATAACGAGCATAATAGGGAAAGAAATACCCATGAAATCATAGCCGTTTAAACCACATATAATCCGGTATAATACTTATAGAAATACAAGGATAAATAACCTCTTATTGATGATACAAAATCCAACCTGGGATAGGACTTCCACATTCCACCCAACAGTATAATGGCTAAGCCAAAGCTCTCTTCATCCATTCACCCTCGTGCCATATTCCAAGCATGAATGTGGGATCTATAGAACACATCAATCAAAACTCAGCCAGGGCTTCGAGAGGCCATCCACCTCAACCCATCAAATAGTGATTCCACCTCATGGTTAGACATCACAAAACTAACATCATATTTATCTCTATCCAAGCCTTCTAGGGCTCAGAGTGTTTGTTCCAACCCGGCTTCCAAGACTAGTAACTCAACCCACAACTTATACCAGGATCTAGAGTGTTTTTCCAACTAAGGCTCCAGCACTAGTAACTCAACCGACATCTTTTACTGGGCTCCACAAAGTTTATCCAACCACGGCTCCAGGACTAGTAACTCAACCCACCAAGGGCTCCAGAGTGTTTATCTAACCAAGGCTATAGGACTAGTAACTCAACCCAAGTTGTTACATGCCTCTAGATAATTTGTCCAAGCAAGGCTCCAGGACTAATAACTTAACCCATGTCGTTACAAGGCTCTACAATGTTTGTCCAACCAAAGCTCCAAGAACTAATAACTCAACCCAAGCTAAAGGAAACATGAGAACCAATCAGGAAAACAATGAAATAAACCCACAACACCATGGTTATCTAGGAAATGGCAAGGCTAGGCAAATCCACTGTCAATCTTGGAAATCCTCCATGCCAGTGACAGATCATGACCAAAAAACCTCATGCATGCTAGTACGAGTGAGGAAAACATACATGCAACTCGGTACCTACAAAAAAAACTTGTTGTAGCTATTGATCTTGATGCCCTCTTGCACTTTCCTGCTCTTCCATTGCCTTCTTGCTCCAATAATCCAAGTATGTCACTCCCTCCAAGAGTGCTCCAAGAAAATCTAAATCTCTAAGAGTATGAGAGAGAGAGAGCTCCAACACTGAATTGACCAAGTCTAAGCAAAGAGCTTTCCAACTAATCCTCAGAAGCCTTTTTATTAATGAGGTCTCTATTTTCTTCCTTTTCCATTATTTTCCTTCATTTTCCTCCTCACATGCAACCTGTGACCTTTCACCTTCCTTTTCTCCTAATTTCCTTTATTTTCATAAATAACTATGCCAAAAATGCCATTTTGTCTTTCCAAAGCCTTAGCCATTGCCTTTGTCAATTTCCTTAGCCATGATAAATTGAATCAACACCTACTAGGTTGTTTCCCCCACCACTCAACTTGGAATACATGTCCCATCATCTATGGTATTTATATATTTTACATGAGTTTTTAACTAGGGTTGTTACAAAACCCTCCCCCTTGGGGAAACACCATCCTCAGTGTTCAATGACACCTATAACCAACAAGACTGTTGAAAACAAAACATACTTCCCATAGAGCTTTACAACACAGCTTGTTGCAGTATTTACAATGACCATTGTTGAAACATGACAAACATATCGTTTACTGGAGCTTTATAACACAACTCATTGCGTTGTTTACAATAATAAACACATATACTTATGCACATTTGCTTCACCCAGCAAATAGTCATATTGTATATGGAGCTTTACAAACCAGCTCAATACAGTGCTTACAATAATACACACATATACACATTTGCACATTTTTCAACTAGTAAATAAAAGGATATGATGCACACATCTAAAACAAGGGTATCCAGAGGCTCACACCTACACCCTCAAAGTAATACTAATATTCACCTCCTTCCAAGGAAGTCCAGAATCCACTGCAAATTCAAATTTGCATCCAATGTCCAGTGCTACAATCCAACACCACTTGTCCTCTTAGTGAACAGTTACTGGCTCATTGTTCTAGGGTGCACTCCTAATATGCATCTGATTCCATCTAGCAATGCTAATGACCAAAACAAATCCATCCTCGGTATTCCTTTCTCTAATACACAGTCCCTCGGGCAACCCGATCAACTCCTTATGTGTAATCACTCACCTTCCAAGTTCCACTTGCACCCCCACTCGAGCAATCCATCCCTTGGCAAGGCTTCTTCACATCATAAGATACAAAAACCAAGCATATACATTCCTCAAACCATCATACAATCATAGCATCCTCATGGCAATCAATGGACACTATTGAGTACGAGTAACCCACAATGGCCCTATTCCTGAAGTGCTTTACCAGCATACTGTTGCATGTTCCAATTTCTTTCACTGTTGTTGTTAATTCTTGCAGTCGATTTCGACCACCCAACTGGGCATGTTCATGCGTTCCTGTACCAAGCACATAATTTCCGTTAGATTCAAAGTAAATTGAAATAACATCAAATCATACCTCATTGGTGGCTCATAAATAAGGTACATTTATAAGTTTGTTCGCTTCCTATCACAACAATTCAAACTAACATATTTTCCAAAAACATCATGTATAACATATCACATCAAGTTAGCTCAAAACACAACCATCATAGATCAAAATCATGAATCACACATAACCATCATAAACCAGAATCATAGATCACATGTAATCATCATAGACCAAAATCATAAATTGCATGCATAATAAAATTGTAATAAAATATTGATACTTTTCCTTTAATCAATCCTTGGCTTCCACCTTTGTCCTTATTTCATACACACTTCGAACTGGTTTCCACACCCAAAAAACACCTAGTGCCTTCTCCTCAACTGTGTGCACACACACATAGTGTACATCCCACACATACAACCACACAACAAAATACATGTACTACACAAATTACAACACAAGGAATACACATGTCACGATAACACAACTACACAATGCACATACATAGTACCGTGTGTCTACAACACATCATGTACAACATGCAGATAATACCACACCTACACCAGTACCATATGTACAACATGTACACAGTACCACCTGTACATTGTACCACCTACACAATGTGTGCGTAGCATCACATGTACATGACACCACCTACACAACGTGTACACAATGGCACATGTACATTGCACCACACATACACAGTACCACGTGCATGACATGTACACGAAACCACATGTAAACAAAGCCACATGCATGACATGTACATAACACCAGCTGAACACATTGCCACTTGTACCATATGTACTCGGCACCACAAGCTCACAGCACCACTTGTACAATCATGCACACAACACCATATGTACAACATGCACACAATGTCATATGTACATAGCACTGCATGTACAACATGTTCATAGCACCATACATAGCACTGCATATCAAACATGTGCACAACACCACATATCCATCATCTACTTAGCACCGTCTATGCTACAAATGAAACATTCACACAACACTATATGTACCACCATGTACATAACATTGCATAAACAACATGTACACACACTATATATACACCACACAACATGCACACAACAACACATATGCAACATGTACAACATATATGCACAACAATAGTACCACACATCCAAAACCACACTGTCTTTACCAAGCAATGTAGCTTCCAATGTCTTATCCATGCTTGTCCTATCATGTCGCAAACCACATTACTTTCGTTTCACTGATGTACCCCTCGAGTTACCTATCCATAGAATAAACATTGTATAATCACATAAGATCAACTAATAACCACACGATACTGACCTTGTAGATGCGTCAGGCTACTCCTACCACTTGATTCCTCATGAATGAGGAATCTCTTCATGTCATTCGCCTACGTGAGCAATCATTCCTCCACAAGAATGATTTTTGATGACCCTGCCAGACTTTACATACATATATACATGTATACATATATAAACATCAACACAATCATGATTACAACATAATTACCAAATATCATAAGGTCAAGGCTAAGAGAATTCCCTTTATGCATGCAACATATGCACCACATCGAGAACAACAGTTCCCAACATAACCAAGGCATATGACACTTCATATCCATTTACTTCACCTTTCCTGATATCTTTCGCATGACTATCTTTCCACTGTCCATTTACACCAATGGACCAAACCATTCAAACTGACTGTCATAGTCTTACCTTCTACTATGCTTACTTATGCACAGAGATTCATATGAATCGTACATACCTTTTAGGTACCACACAGCTCTCCCCGAGCTCCATTAACTTTCCTATTTCCCAAAAAATTCCCAAGACTCAAAACATAAAAGGAAATACAAGAAAAAAACAAGAACAAGACCATGAAAATCAATAATAATGTGACACCAAAACAAAGTGGCATGATCATGCACTAGACATAACAAAAATACAAATCAAGCACAAGCAAATCAAAAAATACCAAAAGCACAAGACTAACAATAGACACCATGACTCAATCCCCATGGTTCCTAGAGATTCCAAAGGAAATCTCAACCAGAGCCTTATTCAAGATTTCATGAAAACCTCTCTTGCCATGCAACTCCCTACATCATACTTCCATAAACACATAACTTTCAGTGCATAATTAAACATAACAATACACCAATTATCTTACTTTATTATGCCAATCACATTGCATGCAAATAAACACATCCATGCCATCTTTCAAGGGGCTCTAATTCCCTTGACATATCCACCTGTAACTGGAGGATTGTACATGTCAAGTACATATTCGCAAATCTAGACATATCCACATAATGTCACACAATATTAAGGTTAAGAAGGCTTCCTATATGCAAAGCACTCATTCGTTTGGAATTAAGGTTTCCAAACATACCTAAAGGAATTATTGTCCAATTCCTTTCTTTTACCATTTTTCCTTGTTGCAATCAAGGCTTACTAGTACTGTCACATCACCCAATTGTTAGTTATATAAACACATCAACTATTACCTTGTCACGCTAATACCAAGCATGTTTCCTACAACTTCTCACACATGTCAACCATATGTTCCAAATATCAGAACAATCATATCTATCAATTTCAAATCAACTGTTACAAATAATCATGTCATAACCCATAGTCAATTGATATTCATTAAACATAATGCTACAACCATCAACTACATTCAAGTACATATTAATTGTCTCAACACATATGTGTTAGTACAAACATCTTAAAACAAGATCATTAGAATGCATACTCATATTATGAAATTCATCAAAAATTCAACCAACTTGCAAACATACCATGTTAAATAAATCAACTAGACACCAAACACTCAAACACCAAATAGATGTCATAATCAAACAGTCAAGCACAAGGTAGATGACATAAACAATTTCATACCTTAATGTATCTCAAGGGAGGCAATCTTGTCTGCACAATCAATCTAGTTAGCATGATATAACTTCTCAACACATCAACTTAAACATAAATAAGATCATGATATCCATAATAGTCACTAACTAGCATGTTCACATCATAAGCTTATACACATTTTTCGTTCATGCATAACAATCACATATGTATGATCAATCTAGACTAGTACAACACCATGTCATAATAAGTCGACTCAGACCTAAATATCATAACCATAATCGTCTGCATAAGCCAATCCATGTTAACACAATACATATAACATCAAGATATTAATGTAATAACCCTAATCATCAAGTTACTAGCATATAACAACAACAGGTTAACCTATAACATACTCATCAACAAATATAACCTACTCATCAAGTTATCTAACATAAAACAACAATAGTAATGCATACAACCACAAGTTACTATCATTCTTAACTATCTGACACATGTGCATATGAATATACTAACCAATTATCATATATCATATATGTAACCATAACATCAAAAGACATATACATAACCTAATGTATATAAACCTAATGCATATAAAAATCCTTAACTTACTTACCTACATGCCCAACATAAAAACCTGTATGATGATTTGATCTTATCCCAAAGTCTAATTTTGCAAACTCAGTATGATAATATGCATCTCTTGCTCTCTCTCAGCCAACACATTAGCATCCTAACATACCAACAACATCATGATAACCTAAATTGCATACCATGACTTCACAAGGCATGTTTGACCTACGTTTCATGCATAACTATAACTAAGACCATGCATGCATAACAACTGCATATAGACATATAAAAGATGAATACAAAACCATATACACATCATTCTAGCTAGGGTCCAGTCATCAATGCATGACCATATCAACTATGCAAACCATGACCTCATGTATGACAATAACAACTACATCACATGCATATGATAACATGTGAATAGTGATGTGCATAGCAATGCATAATCAGCCATGCACACTTAAATACATACTCCATGACAACATCTTCAACCTTCACATGGCAACATCACCACAACCATGATAAACACCATGCAAATGCAACAAGCAATTGGAATACATGCATAAGGGACACATATGCAACCAACATGAAAGCATGATTAGCACACAACCCAAGGAGAGTGCAACCACTCTATGATACCATTTTGTAACACCCTCCTCCCACATCTACCCAAGAAACCGGCCAGCCAGAGTAATCATGCAACGAGATGCCATTATGATAAGATTTGACCTCCCTCTGTAACACCCTCCTCCCACATCTACCCAAGCAACTGACCAATCGGGGTAAACATGCAATGAGAGGCCATTATGGTATGATTTGACCTCCTATGTCACATTAGCGAAGTGGAACTGAAGGAAACACACCATACAGACATTCAACATCAACGTTAGGACCCTCATGAACCAATCCAACACTTCAAACAGCTTACCCTTAGGTCCCACTAAGATTTTGGACAACTTAATCCTGAATCGCTCTCATGCTATAGGCATGACAGCATCCAGAAACCCAGAGTCTTTATCACAGGCTTGCCTGCCAGCATCCAAAGACCCAATTTGCTAGTGTTATGAGAGCATCCCCAGGATTTGAGCTACTTTTTACCTTCAGAACAATAAAATAACATGGAAATTACAGTACTAAATAAAATACTTGTTTAAGACATTGACTGGACCACTACTAGCCATGACAGGCATTTCGTCAAACATATCATGAATATGTAAACTATAGGTGTAAATAACATATTTGAGCATAGGGGTCTCATACTTATCTGAGATTCTCCATGAAGCGTTGATGCCTACACACATTAAATTCCATTCTATCCATTATACCATAGATACATTGTCCATTCATATACAATTAAAAATATGATGAGAGTGATACATAGCTGCTACCATAAAACACATACATAATGATCATAATAGGACAGAAACACCCATTAAATCATAGCCATATAAACCACATATAATCTAGTATAATACTCATATAAATACAAGGAGAAATAACCTCTTATTGATGATGCAAAATCCAACTGGGGATGGGACTTCCATGTTCCACCTGACTGTAGAATGGTTGAGCCAAATCTCTCCTCGACCTTTCACTCTCATGCCATATTCCAAGCACGAATGTGGGATCTCATAGAACACATCAATCAAAACTCATTCATGGCTTCCAGAGGCCATCCACCTCAACCCATCAAATAGTGATTCCACCTCACAGTCGAAAATCACAAAACCAACATCAGATTAGTCTCTACCCAAGCCTTCTAGGGCTTAGAGTGTTTGTTCCAACCCATATTCCAGGACTCATAACTCAACTCATAGCTTATACCGAGCTCAAGAGTGTTTTCCAATCAAGGCTCCAAGACTAGTAACTCAACCCACAGCTTTTACTGAGCTCCAAAGCGTTTGTCCAACCAATACTCCAAGATCAGTAACTCAACCTACCAAGGGCCCAAAGCATTTTTCCAAACAAGGCTACGATACTAATAACTCAACCCAAGTTGTTACAGGGCTCTAGAATGTTTTTCCAACCAAGGATCTAGGACTAATAACTCAACCCAAGTCGTTACAGGGCTCAAGAGTGTTTGTCCAACCAAGGCTCCAAGAACTAATAACTTAACCCAAGCTAAAGGAAACATGATAACCAACCAATAAAACAAAGAAATAAACCCAAAACACCGTGGCTATCCAAGAAATGGCAAGACTAGGAAAATTCATTGTCAATCTAGGCAATCCTCCATGCCAGTGACAGATCATGACCAAAAAACCTCATGCATGTGCCATGCATGCCAGAACTAGTGAGGAAAACATACATGAAACTTGGTACCTGTAAGAAAAAATTGTTACAGTTGTTGATCCTGATGCCCTCTTGTGCTATCTTTTATCTTCATTTGCCTTCTTGCTCCAAGAAACCAAGTATGCCACACCCTCCAAGAGTACTCCAAGAAACCCTAAGTCTCCAAGAGTGTGAGAGAGGGCTCTAACACTGAATTGACCAATTCCAAGCCAAGAGCTTTCCAACTAATTCTCAAAAGCCTTTTTATTAATGAGGCCTATATTTTTTTAATTTTCCATTATTTTCTTTCATTTTCCTCCTCACATGCAATATGTGACCTTTCACCTTCCTTTTCTCCTAATTTCCTTTATTTTCATAAATAAAAGTGCCAAAAATTTCATTTTGTCTTTCCAAATCCTTATCCATTGTGTTTTCAAATTTCCTTAGCCATAATAAATCGAATCAACACCAACTAGGATGTTTCCCCCACCATTAAGCTTGGAATATGTGTCCCATAGTCTGTGGTATTTATATATTTTACATGAGTTTTTAACAAGGGTTGTTACAATATTGAATCATATTTCTTCTTATAAAGTTGATTTTTGTTGTACATTTTTATTTTTAGGCCCATTTTTTACCTCAAATTTTCTCTAATGAAGTCAAGAAATGTAGAAGAATGATCAGGCAATAAATGCAATTTCCAGTACCATACTTGATTCAGAACTTGAGAAAATCACGCATTGTGAATTTGCAAAGGATGTATGGAATAACCTGTAGGTCACCCATGAAGGAGATACAACTAAGGAAGAAGGTCAATCACTAAGCTTATATGTAAAAATATAGGTAATCTTACTTCTTTCTATTCTGACAATTAAGAGCACAAGAATGATGAAACATTTAGTATATTTGAAGAAGGAAATAATAGCCAACCTAAAGATGGTTGTAACCATGAATAAAAAAAAATCATATCTATTGGAGTTACATATTTAGAAGAAGAGAGGTTAGATAATGC
This sequence comes from Pinus taeda, assembly GCA_000404065.3. Taxonomy (NCBI): domain Eukaryota; kingdom Viridiplantae; phylum Streptophyta; class Pinopsida; order Pinales; family Pinaceae; genus Pinus; species Pinus taeda. Next base: position 15,586 of record APFE030432590.1, on the reverse strand, counting down.
ATTTAGTCTTAGAATAAGACTTGTTTCTTCATTGAAAAGGATGGACAATATCAAGGAAAAGTTGAGGTATATGAAAATAGGGATTGTGATATGGATGAATCAGAAGAAACTGCAAAAGTGACTAAATAGCTCAATGAAAGGAAAATTCATTATGAATGAATTGAAGCTAAGATCATATCTCTAAAGACTAATCTAGAAAATTCAAATAAACAAAATAAGGAGCTAATTTAAGTGTTTGAAGAACAAGAAATTTGGCTTAAAGAAGAAATTATCTAGTCAATAACCTAGTTAGAAGAGGCAAGAAAAGTTGAAGGGAAAATTAACAATCAAATAAAACAAAAAGGGAATGACTTTGAGAAAGTAGAAATAGAGGTAATATAATTAAGAAGTAAATTAGAAGAATAAGACAAACAACTAAGATTTCAAGATAGTACCAATATATTGGGAATATTCTTAGCAGTTAAAGGTCTTCTTCCATTAAATGAAGCCTTGGTTTTCATTAAACAATGAAGGGAGAATCTATCTCATAGGCATGTGTAGGCAGTCTCGCAGACAATAAAGAAAATTCTAGTAAATAATTAAGCAGTAGAACAAACAACCAAGGAAAGTGGTTTTTCAAAGAAAATCATTTTCTCCCATGAATGAGTATGGCAGAAATACAAATATCCAAAGAAGGAAAAATAATTCATTTTATCCCTTGTTGGATGATAGTGAGTGTTTTATCTATCATAATTTTGGACACATTGTAGCCAATTGTAGAAGCATATTATTCATGCCCCAAGCAAACAACCTCTCCACAAGAATATGATCATTTCCCAAGTATTCAAGCTTCTTTCAAGGATATTATTTATATGCAATTTATTTGGTCATAAAGCTACAAAACGCATATCATATGGAAATGAAAGTAACATAAGGTAGGAGTCCTATGATTCTTCCCCCCCCTTCTCTAGTCACATAAGGTGTTATACATGCAATAAATTTGGAGATGTAGCAAAAGAGTGTAGGAGCAAGTCAATGAGTTGTTTTAGACATTTCATACAATAGGTAGAACCTATCCAAGATATAAAATTGAAAAAAATTCAATTATCGAAATATTTGAAGAAGATGCGTCCATCAGCGATCATCATACTAAAATGTGGAAGAAAAAGGATTAACAACAAGTGAAGTGTGGCCTTGTACTATGTGCATTTGAAGAAGATGATCACCGATACACAAATAGTGGATGTTCTCATCACCTATTTGGTGGGGATGTTATTCTTGGAAACAATACACTAATGAAGGTGATAAGAAAAGGTAAATCCAACCTTGATGTTAAAAATACAGAATTTTCTAATGTATTATTGGTTAAATGATTAAAGCACAACATCTTTAGCATGGTCCAAATGACTTATAGGGGACATGTAGCCAAATTCACTTCTAAAGGATGCAAAATAATAGAAGAAGGAACTGGAAAAATAATACAAAAAGGAATCAGAAATGTAGATAAGGTAGCATATGTTCTGAAGAAAAGTCCAGGAATGAATACGACATTCAATACAATCTCTTCCCCTTTTGATTTAGAATATAACAAGTTTGTCTCCCACTATAGTCCATTTTTACTTTAATACTGCAAAAGTGTATGGGAGACCTACATGTTCCTAGGGGGAATACATGGCAGCAACATAAATCATATGAAGCATTGATGACGATAAAAATAATAGCAGCAATATGGTGTGTACAGCTTTCGGCATGCATCATCAATTTTGCAGGATTAGCTTGCCTATTGGAGGTACATTGAGCTCAGGAGGAGCTATGCATGCAACTATGGTTTAAATTAAGGTTGTATGGTTAATTTATCTTGCATTCATTCTTTCTTGTAGCAACATCATATAATGCAGTATGGGTGAAAGGGCATGTTTTCATCCATGTACTTGTTCATGATCATCTTTTCTTAGTTGATTGAGAAACCCTAGCATGTGGTCATAGTAGTGGACATTTATTTCTACCATGTAAAAGCACTCTTGTATGCGATATTTATCCGTATATCATTGTTCTTCTCATCATTGGTTCATGTTTGTGTAGTCATGGTGATAGGTATGCATATGGTAGTCACCTAATCAAAACATACATCGAAAAGAGTAATGTTTTGGCATGCATATGAATAGGTCATTACCAAGTGTGGACAATTCAGTGCAAGGTTACCCTTGCATTACCATTATTCAGTTTTTTAGACATGGACATCCATAAGAGATTCATTGTGATGTGCTTTCATACAAGGAGGAGTAATTGATATAGCCATGTACTACCATGTTATATAGTTATATATATTGTTGACTCTGGATGAGGGTTGAATGGCCTAGGCATATGTTAGAGAGAGTTTTGAGTCTCATTACAGCCATTTATGGGCTTTTGGCATTGTTTTTATAGCTTTGTACTTGATGATAAATCCATGTAATTACATTTATATATAATTGACATATTGTCATTGGTTGAGACATGCATATGAGTCATGAGCATGTAGGAATTTACAGGGTAAGTTCCTCAGATAGAAAACCAAAGGACACCACTCACAAATAGATCACAGATCAGTACACCAAAATTCTTGATGTGGTTAAAACCCTCAAAGAGGGAAATAGTCCACGGCCTGAGTTAACGCAGCCACTTCAAGAAATTTATTAATGTAAAAGAAAGAAAATTCACATAAGTTTCTCTCATGAACGGTCACCTTACAAATGACCCTCCATGCTCTTTAAATAGAGATCATGGACCAATCGGGTGTTAAGCCATGGATCAAGTGTTGGTAATACTGAGGAGAGAATGAACTATTGGATCAATTCATGTCTAGAACTTATCATAACCATCGGATTGTAAGTTACAAAAGTACATAGTAAAGAAACACGATTTACATAACTCTACACTAGACCAAGTTATACTTAACTATTTCCTATGTGTCGGAATATCCTAACATCCCCCCTTAAGGACAAATTGGGATAGGATTGAAGGATGTACAAATATGACACAATAGGAAAAGGAAGGAGCCATTAGAGCCTATCCCCCCTTAGTGACAACTTCCTGAACTCCAACCAAATCGATGTTTAGTAAACTTTGCCTCTCTGAGAGCCTTTGTAAAGATATTTGCAACTTGATCATCGGTTGAACAATATTGCACTTCAAGAACATGGTCATGAATGAGTCTTCTGATGAAGTGTATGTGTAGTTCAATTTGTTTGTTGCGCTGATGTTGGAATGGATATTTGTATAGTTGAATGGCACTTTTATTATCACACCAAAGTGTAGTCGGATGCTGCTGTTGAAATCCAAACTCTGACAGGATCTGACAAAGCCACAAGGCTACCTTACTAGATTCTACGGTGCCATGATACTCTACTTCTACTGAAGAAATAGAAATAGAACTTTGTTTCTTGCAAGCCCATGTAATAGGTATAGAACCAAGAGTGAAGACATAACCTGCAGTAAAATTCCGATCATCAGGGTCATCATCCCAATCGGAATCAGTGATACAAACCAATAGAGGAGATGATTCTAAACTGTAATGAATCCCAAACTAAATTGTACCTTGAACATAATGAAGTATTATTTTAACTTTTTTCCAATGAATTTCATGTGGGTTTTTCATAAACTGAGCAATAAGGCCAATAGCAAAGGAATGGTCAGGACAGTATGGTCAGATACAAAATTTTTCCTACAAGCTGACAATCTAAGGTAGCGTCAACTTCAGGGGAAGTACAAGTGGTTGAAAGTTTCGTTACAGACTGAAAGGGAGAAGGGGTTTCTTATAGTCCTCCATGTGAAAGTGGTGTAGAAGATCACAGGCATACTTGGACTGGGAAATGGAAATACCTTCCTTGGATCGCAAGACTTGGAGACTAAGAAAATAATGCAAGTGTCCTAAGTCTGTCATCTGAAATTGCGTTTTAAGGCTAGAATTCACATGGTTTATAAGGTCGGGATCACTACCAGTAAGGATAATATCATCTACATAAAGAACAATAATGATAAGAGACTTACCCACTTTCTTGGTGTAGACAGTATTGTCAGAATGACACCTAGAAAAGCCGGTATCTAAAAGAAAGATATCAATATTGGCATACCAAGCCCAAGGGGCTTGATTGAGACCATAAAGGGATTTATTAAGTTGACATACAAGCTTGGAGTCTGTTTGTATAAAGCCAGGAGGTTCTTCCATATAGATTTCTTCATGCAAGTCCCCATGCAAGAAGGCAGATTTAACATCCATCTGATGGACTTCCCATTTGAAAGAGGCAGCAAGGGAAAGAACAAGGCAGATAGAGTTCATTTTGGCAATAGGGGAGAAGGTATCAATATAGTTAATGCCTTCAACTTGTGAAAATCCCTTGGAAACAAGACGAGCTTTATATTTATCAACTTTTCCATCTTGTCCAAATTTGGTTCTGTAACCCCATTTACATCTAACAAGTTTTATTCCCTTTGGAAGAGGAACAAGACCCCATGTATCATTTTCCAATAATGAACTATATTTTTCATTCATAGCTACGTCCCAATCTAGATGGCCTGAAGCTTCTACAAAGGTGTAAGGATCATAATCTGTTGAAGCTCGAGCCAGTAGAGAAGAGGCTATATCAAACTGAGAACGTGTAAGTCGTTGATTTGTAGGATCACCTGCAAGATAACTTACTGCATCACGAGTAGCACAGACCCATTTTGGAAGCTGAGGATCTAAAGGAGAACCCTTAGAAGGTGGGGGAGGATTTTCATCCTCGATGTCACCATCTAAAGAATAAATATTTTCATAAGTAGAAGGGACAGAGAGAGGTGGCACATATGCCGAAATAGGCTTATAGGTTGATATATTTTCAGCAAAATTTACATCTCTTCTAATGATAACGCTTTTGGATTTAGGTGAAAGAAGTTTATATCCTTTGACATCTTCAGAATATCCAACAAAAATACATTTTTCACTCTTAGGTTCTAAGGCTTTATGTTTCTCATCGAGAATATGGGCCCATGCTTCACTTCCAATAACACGAAAGTGACTTACATCTAGTTTAATTGAGCTCCATGCTTCTTTTAGATTGATATTCTTTAAAACCTTAGTAGGAGTTTGATTTACTATGTAATTTGCACAGTTAATTTTTTCTACCCAAAAATTAAGACTAAGTCCTTTAGATTGAAGCATACACATAGCCATTTCCTTTAAGGTGTGATTCTTCCTTTCAACTACACCATTTTTTTTTGGAGTATATGGAATAGTATGTTGCATTTGAATTTGATGCTCAGTGCAAAAGTTGATGAATTTGTTGTTAACATATTCTCCGTCATTATCAGATCTTAGCTTAAGAATTTGATGTCTAGATTATTTCTCAACAAAGACCTTAAAGGAAAAGAACATATTAAATAGTTCACTCTTGATTTTTAAGAAGTATACCCAAGTGCGTCTAGAGAAATTATCAACGAAGGTTAAGAAATACTTATAGCCAGAGAATGAAACAATTGGAAGTGGACCACATAAATCACTATGCACAAGCTATAAAGGGGTTGAGGCGTGCCAAGAGGCATGTTTTTCAAAACTATCCCGATGACGTTTTCCAAGTACACATCCGAAATAAACACCATCTCTGAAAGATACCATACGAAGACCTATCACCATATTTTCTTTACATAGATTTTGAAGGGAGTGATATTTTAAGTGACCAAATCGCTCATGCCAAAGTTTGCTCACTTCATCATTATGAGCAACAAACATCGAGGGAAGATTTTATGACCCAAATTTGTTAAACTTTTACAACCTTGTAGAATCATCATCAATTCTAGTAGCTCAAATCTATCTAGGATCTTTTATGTCCTTAATTACAACATCATGAGGTGAAAATTCAACGATTTTACCTTCACCTGAATGAGTTATTTGATATACAGATAGAATGTTGCAGGATAAGGTTGGAACACATAATACATCATTAAATTGACCATTATCTAGATGAATAGTTCTAGTCCCTACAACACTAAGAGATCTATCATCACCAACATATATATTTTTGGTGTTACAATCATTTAAAGAAGAAAACATGGCTTTGTTTTTTTCCATGTGATAAGAAACTCCAAAATCAATGAGTCACTCATGAGAATGAGAAGAAGAAGATACATTTAATGCATAACCAGAACGAGATGCTTGGCAACCACATGCAGCAAGTGTTATTCCTGAAGATGAAGTTGAAGTTGAAGAGTTCTCCAAATGGATGGTGTGCTTCTTCATTGCTGCTTCCAAGGCTTCCATATTCTTAAAGCATTTGGATTCTAAGTGGCCACCTCGATTACAAAAACTTGTAATGTCTATCAGTATTCTTCCCTTTGTTTTTATTTGCCTTCTCATTTTGTTGAATTGATTTTTCATTTTGAGACTGAAGGTGCTTAGGACCCTTGGTTGGTTTAGGACTATTCTTTTTAGGATGTTGCTTCTTAGGATTCTTTGAACTTGGTTGTTGTTGGATAGCTAAGGCTTTCTTAGAGGAGTTTCTAAGATTAAGAAAACCAAGATGTAAGAGTTTGTTCTCTTATTAAACAATCACAAAAGGCATCAAAAGAGGGGGACTTGTAGGCTTGTCCTTGAGAAATAAAGGTTTCTCTAGTAGAATGGAAGGTGGAAACAAACACAGAGTAGGCCAGTCTTAACTTAGTAAGAATGTAGTAGATAAGGCTACCATCTTCTTTCTTAACCTTAACACCTTCCAAGAGAAGTCTAAGGGTCTTGAACTTGGACAAAAAATCCTCAATGGAAGAAAAATTATTGTGGTCCAATGTAAGAAATTCATTTTCGAGTTGATGGGCTCTAATTTCATTTTTAATTCCAAAAACTTTATTGAGTTGTTTCATTGTTTCATCAGGGCTATCAAGTCCTGCGATATGGAATCTAAGGTCTAGAAACATAGACATCCCTATCAACCCACGTGCTTGATCTTGCTTATTTTCCCATTTGACTACCTTATCTTCATCTTTAGGTTTAGACTCTTGGCCTGAGGTTATTCTATAAAGACCTTTACTTCTAAGTAAATCCTCCATGTAGGACACCCATTGGAAGTAGTTCATGTTGTCAAGAATAACTTGGCATGGACTTTCCATTTTAACAGAAATTGAAGTTGTATATGTTGAAACTAAGTGCTCCAATGGAAATGTAGGTTTTAACCCTATACAAAAATTACCTGCATACGAATTCTAAAACAAATAAAATAAACAAGGTGAGAGCATAACACATAAAACACATATGCAACAGAGATTTTCCCCTGGATCCCAAAATCAGGACTAACCAGCTTGATTTTTCATTATGTTCCTTTCAATGTTACAATACATATTTATACATGTTGAAGCATCCAATACCATGGACCAAAAACCATCGTGTCCAAAACCATGGACCGAAAACCATAGGTAGGTTCGCCTAACCTAATATAGGGTCCAAAAAAAAAAAAACTCGGGGCGTTGCCCCGGACCCCGTAGAAGGGGGATACCCGCCCCCCTCAAACCCACCGGTGCACAATCGGCGCAACGAAGGGGGGGCTCCGCCCCCCCTCTAACCCCCTGTTTCACTAGGTAGGTTAGTCGTGGAAAGAATATAACACAGCACAACAATCTCCCACTTGTTGTTTTCTTTCCACAGGGGGCCACAGGAGAGCTTAGTCATTTTTCTAGCCCTAAAACACCCATTGTTTCGCTACACCAAGAGAACTTCTCAAAGCTCACAGATTTTGTCAATGCATCTGTGGTATTCTTCAAAGTGTCCACCTTTACCAGCAACACCTTTTTTTCTTCTATCATATCCCTCACAAAGTGATACTGAACATCAATGTGCTTTGTCCTTGAATGATAAGCAGGGTTCTTTGCCAAGAAAATTGCACTTTGGCTGTCACAGTCTATCCTTATAGCTCCCTGTACTAACCCATACTTGAACACAATCGCTGCAACCAAACTGCTTCCGTGCTTGCATGAGTGGCTGCCATGTATTCTGCCTCTGTAGTTGATAGTGCCACTACAGATTGTTTCTTACTCATCCAACTGACTGCACCTCCAAATAGGTTAAACACATACCCACTTGTAGATCCTCTCTGATCCAGATCTCCAGCCCAGTCTGCATCAACAAAGCCATGAATATCCAACACTATGTCCAATCCTGGTCTTCCTTGGTAGCACAAACCATAATCACTAGTGCCACACAAATACTTGAAAAGCCGCTTCACTGCTGTCCAGTGCTCCTTCCCTGAGTTTGACATAAACCTGCTCAATACTCCCACTGCATGTGCAATGTTTGGTCTAGTACAGACCATGGCATACATCAAGCTACCGACTGCACTTGCATATGGAACATGGGACATGTCCTCTTCCTCTTCTTGTGTCTTGGGACACTGTTCAGCAGATAACCTCACACCTACGGGAATAGGAACCTTCACCGGTTTACTATCCTGCATATTAAACCTCTGCAATATTGTCTCGACATACTTCCTCTGGTTCAACCAGACCTTCCTCTTTGCCCGATCTCTTTTAATTTCCATGCCCAAAATATAGTTTGCAGCACCGAGATCTTTCATGTCAAATTTGGAGGACAATTGGGTCTTCAAATCCTGGATAATTTCTTTGTCATTTCCAACCAACAACATATCATCCACATACAAGACCAGATAAATAACACGGCCACAAATTAATTTAAAATACACACAATGATCTTCTTTGCTTCTGGTGAAGCCAAGTCCCCGTATAAATGTATCAAATTTCTGATACCACATCCTTGGTGACTGTTTTAACCCATACAGAGACTTCTTTAACTTGCATACTAGTTCTTTCTTACACTTCACCGCAAAGCCTTCAGGTTGCTTCATGTAGATTTCCTCTTCCAAATCCCCGTGAAGAAATGTTGTCTTCACATCCATCTGTTCTACCTCAAAAATCAAAAGTAGCAGCAACAGATAAAAGTAATCTAATAGAAGTTACCTTGGCAACAGGAGAAATATCACCAAAATCAATTCCCGACACCTGGGAATAACCTTTTGCTACCAACCGAGCATTGTATTTCTCCACCTTCCCTTCTGCATTTGTCTTCTTCTTGAACACCCATTGCTGCCAATGGGTTTCCTTCCAGCCGGCAACTCCACCAGATCCCAAGCCTCATTTTTGTGCAAAGATGCCATTTCATCAACCATGGCCTCTTTCCAGAGTTTTCCTGAATCCACTGCTTCCTTCACAGTTCTGGGATCATCATCAGTAACAGACAAAGAAAAGTTTGAACATAAAGCAGATGGACTATACCTTTATGGCTGCCTTCTTTCTCGAGCTGATCTTCTCATAGCCGGAGTTTGTGGCTCTTCA